>JAQIXG010001620.1:0-21023 GCA_034700105.1 Oconnorella tubifera
GTCGTTGGCACTCCAACACCCCCCCCCCCGAGATCTGGCGATCATCGATCATCAATAGAACAATATTTTCAGCATTAAAATACTTTTGATGACAATTTTAACATGCATCAGTCGCTGTCATCGGGGATATGCCTACTACAGAAAAATTAGATTCTAATTATGGGGTGGAGAGGGTTACATTGGCTTACTACCCCCGTAGGTTATTATATTTGGTTTTTGACTAAAGACTATTTTAATGAATGGATAAATTTCCGCAAAGTGTTTTTTTGAAAATTTCTTTTAATTTTTCTCTCGTTCGCGAAAGAATCAAACGCAGATAAAACGATGTTAAACTACAAAGACGAGTTTTTCGTTTATCCAAAAACGAATTTTTAGTTCATTTTAATTTGAGCTTATATTATAGAGGGTCAAATGAAATAAGTTTTAGGTATGATATTACTTTTGCTGCAAAGAGGACTTTCAGTGTTTTTATTTTAAAAACGAAATGACGCCAGTAAAAAAAAATAAGTTTCCTTCCCCAGTAAAATAATTTTTATTCGACGCATCTACAGCATTGCACGCTATTTAGGTGATTAAAGGATAATTATGAAACTTTCCAATGTAGTCTATATTGCGAAATTCAGCTTGATTTGGGTTTCATTGAAACATCCATGAGAGAAAATTAAAACGATTAAAAAATGTAAAATTTGGCGCTATATTTGGACGTTTGTTTATTTTTATAAGGCAAAGGGACCAATGATACGGAGAGTAATAAAGATAAGTATAAACATTGCCCCTGAGAAATGATGTTTTGTAGTGGTCGGGTATATTGATTGTAAACAATGCCTTTGACATATGATGTTTTGTAGTGATCGGGTAAATTTACTGTAAACAATGCCTTTGAGATATGATGTTTTGTAGTGGTTGGGGATGTTTTGAATTTAAATATTTGCATTAATATCTGTCGCAATATTCCAGTCAGTAGGCCTATACTGAAAAATGATAATAGCATTAAATCTAAAATAATTATTGGATATATTTTATAATTCATGTTACTGCGAGACATATTAGCGTGGCTGCAAAAGCGCCGGGATTGAAAGCAAAGATCTGGGATTCAAATCCAACGTTTTTCTCATATGTATGCATGATTCGTATGTTTGCAATATTATGTCACAGTACTACAGTATAATATTTATATGATCTCTATAATATTATATTATAGTCGTCTGATATAATATAATATCAGTTATAATATTTTATCCCGCATGCTACCTGTAAAGTTCTAGTAGAAATTTAGTATTTCTGATAATTTTAAACGTTTGACAAACATTATATTTCGTTCCCCGAGTAACTTACAGTGGATCGGATGCATTAATCACGCCGAAAGGAAACGACATCGGAATCCAATAGCTTCGTGTATCAATATCACGTATCAATATCATGTATCAATATCATGTTATATCAATATCAGAATGTTATGAATTCTAAATCAATATGACGCTGGAACAAATTTAAAACGTAACGAAAATGTCTAAAATATCTAACATCAAATTTCCTTAAATCCAGGAGTATACGCTATTCAATAATTTAATAAAAAGAAGTATATATTAGTAGCTATTTGATTAGATAACTGCTGAAAATATTATTTCAATATTGGTAATATCATTAAATATATAATCTAATAGGCTTACCAATTTAAGCAACAAACTTTATATGAACTTATAGTTTCATGGATTATTTAACATTTATACTTTTATCATTATTATCATTGATTTCATGAAATACATATTCATATTTCTGTCTAAAATCCTTAAATAGATTTTTTTCCAAAATGTAATTTAATTAATTTAGCTTCCAAAATTTTAAAATGATCACTGGGGGACGGGGCGTAACATCACGCCCCCCCCCCCCCATCACACCCATATAACGTACCCAACACCAATATTTTTATCGTCCTGCAATACATCACGAAGCAACTGTTTTAATTATTTTTATTCCTGCTGTGACGTTGCGGTGACGCAAGCGGTTGATGTTACAGTATATTAGACGCAAGCAATCCTTTGTTTACAAAGTCAACATAGGAATGTTGTTATCATGACGTATGTACACGGACCACTGGACCTGTTGCTCCTGATCCAGACCAGTCGTGATCACGATTCTAAATTTAGTCAAAATATTATATTTCCGTCAAGCCGCATGTATTTAGAAAATGTATCTTGTATTTTTGTGTTTTTAATTTCAGTTTTAGTCTTATTTAATATTGTTTCTGTCTGTATTTTATTAAATATTCTATCTGATTAATCACAATCTTAAACCTGACAATTAAATTATAAATGTGAATCTTGTTCAAAAATAAACTGATTTTTAAATTCATTGAACTTTCGATGTCATTGAACGTTCAACGTCAAAAGTATTTATTTCTCATTTCATTATTTCATTATCTATTAAAATATACTATCTTTTGCATTTTATTAATCGAACTTAAATAACACAAAGCTACTTTGATACAAATTACTTTTTAATTATAAAAAATACTAATGCAATATATTCAAAAATTCTATCCCTATATTTTTCTATCCTTGTAATCTAATAATTGTGAAATGAATCACTCGTTGTTCAGATGAATGTGAATCATTCACAAGGTAAGTCAGAAACACAGGGGGGAAGGGATATATCATGCAGTGGCGTAGACAAGATTTCACAAGGGGGAGTTTTCTTCCGAAAAGTATCTAATGACATTTTTTAAGGTTAGAGCTTACCACTGAATTTTAATGCACGCCTCTGCATTTATTTTTTCTCACAAAAAACGTCACAACGAAGGGTTTCAACACTAAACTAATAAATCTAACACTGCAAAGGGTATTTTTATTTTTTGTATTTTTGAGTGATGTATTTTTATTTTTTATTTACAATTCGGGGAGGGGTTATAGGCTTATAGCCCCCCTAAAAAAACCTCAACAATCTAAAGTTATGGTGATTATGCTATCAGCTATTAAATGTGCATTAGATTTATATAAATTTTATTGATATTTTCACTTAGATTTAATGTTGAGATTGTTTTATTCTCTTTTTCACTTAAATTTATCTCTGCAGAATGAGATCTGCTCGTACGTGTAATACCATTCTCTAAGTGAAAGCTAATTTTGAAATTCCAAAAATAGCTCGTCTAAAATATCTAATCTAAAAAAAGGTCTTTCATATTTACAGATTAGAGTTATATTGGCGATAGATACAGGTTAGCCTAACCCTATCCCAAATCATAATCTTACCCATAACCCTAAACTTAACCTTTTCTAACTTAGAAATTTTCAAGAATTATTTTTAGACATTTAATTTTATACGCTCAATATTTAGAAATCGCGCAAATTTAATAGAGAATGATGCACGTACTCCGAAAACTAGTCTCAATAAGTGTATTAAAGTTTTATTGCTGTAATAATAACGCAATCATGAAACCGTTACCGCAAGAAAGACGTAAGATAAACGCAATGCTGATGCAATGCTCTTAAAAGGTCACATAAGTTTAACGTCTGAATTATATGTATAATGTATCAGACGTATAATAGCTGAAAATATAAGAATCTTACTAAAGGGTGCAACAAGTTTGAGACGTAGTTGGGATAAATTTGTCAGGATTCGAATCTGGATCTGTCGGTTCCGAGTTCGGTGTTATACCGCTTCTCCAACGAGTTTCTATATTTTAAATTTTTTAACAGTATTTTAAACTACACCAATTATATGATAATATCAGACTAAATAGACAAGTTTTATAATTTATTTATATATCTGTTACAGTACAACATACAACAGAAAAACTATTGAATTTTATCCAAGATCCATGAATTATTCGTAATTCTGTATGTTATCTGCAGTTATTGATTCGTTTATTTCATTATTTACGCATTAAAAATAGCGCCAAAGAAGTAGATAATTATTTAAGTGCTGTACTAAAGGATGCAGCAAATTAGAGAAACGTTGCGATTTCTGTGTCTAGAATCTTGAACGTTTGATTCCGAGTCCGTCGATCTAACCATTTTGCTACATTGCTTTTTATTCAGTGTTCGTTTCTTTTTTTACTCAACATGGAAAGTTCATAATTTTTATAATAAAGTAATAAAATCAGCTTAGGCCTAATTATATTATTATAATTAGAACCATAAATCATTGTAAAAAACGATAAAATATATATTTATAAATTGTACATTGCCACGATACAAATGATAAACAGATCAAATTGTGGATCTATACCGTTATAAAGTATATTCTTTAATAACATAGTAGTTTTAAAAGAAAATAATAGAACATTTTAAAAATATTTATGTTTATTTTCTTGAATCAATTTTAGTTAGGGTTAGAAATCTAGTTAGAGGTGACAGTATATGATATTATTAGAGAAGTATATATTGCGCATATTTATTGTACTTGTAATATACGCATTGGTTACTTGAAACTAAAATTATTTAAAAAATAGTGGAAATAATTCAGCATAATTATAACGAAATGCTGAATTACTTATCATTCTTTCAGTAGACCTACTAAATAATTAGCTAATTATATAGCTAATACGTTAATATACGTATTAATAAATAGTACATTAATTATTGCTTTAATTAAAATTAACCCTATGTTTTAACGATGTGCACATGTTTCCTACAAGCATCAAACTCTTTTATAAATGAGATGTTTTACATGCAGCATTATAATATCATAGAGGCACTGAGTGTCAATCTGCATTAAAAAGGTTCATCGATCACCATATATATATCCCTGCATTTTTAAACGCATTGTATTTTGCTGCTAAAATGCTCTAAGTGCACTTTACCAGTTTCCGAGAGTTTCCGTTTATAAAAAATCGCTCCTTTGTTTTACTCTCAATAATATGAGAGATTCTATATGTTTATTATTATGCCTAATAGTTATATGCAATACGCAGCATTATAGGTCTCTAAACTATCATAAAAACAAATATATGCGGATAGATATACTGTATATATAATGTATTCTATCAGAGATATTGTATCATAGACTCGGACACAAGGCTTTCTGCGGTATCCCTTGTTACTGTTACAGTCAATTTAAGATCGGTTTCGTTTAGTCCAGTAGCCTACAACTGTCAAAGATTTAGTTGCCAAAATGAGATGAGCTCATTTATACTAGAGAAAAAGGTTTTATGCAACTACTGTTTGTTTACTCTTCCAAAATTTATAGACAATCTTACATGAACTTTCAGTCGACAGTAATTTTAATTTAAAAATAAACGCAAATACTACACTTTATCTCATTCCAATGACTCAATGTATATTTAAATTCAATAGCAATTTATAAAATCTAAATATTTCTCTTATTTTAAATCATTCTATTTCAGATTCTCTTTTCTTTTTAGTATAAATATAAATCTTTACGATTATAGATTGTCTTTATTTTGTCGTTAAATTCGAAACTACATTCAATCTATATAATACTGAAACTAAATTCACTTTATTCAGCTGTTCAAAGTTGATTGATTGACACGCATGTAGACTACATAAACCTTAAAATAAATGAAAGTCTACAAGACTGATCATCATTTTAAATCCGAATACAATACGACAACCTTGAGTTACCAAGACATAGAATTTAGGAAAGGGGTAAGATTTTGATTTTGCAAAGGGATGGGTGAAACACCTCGTATGATCTTTTTAAAAATAATAATAAATATCACTGTATCTATACAAATCTATCCGTTTCTATATATGTTTCTATATATAAAATCAAAATTCCATATAACCAATTGTTTCATGTTGTATTAATATATCTTAGCAGATATGTAGAGGCAGTCAATAACTCTAATTTCTAATTGATTTTGTTTGAAAATACGTAAACTTTAATCGTCAAATAATAGCAAAATATAAAAATATATAATCAAACTAGGAAAACATCAACTCAAAAAATAGCATTCATTAAATAGAGAGTTTATCCTTACTGTCAGAAAATGTTTCGTAAAATGAGTAAAATTATATAATAATATTGATATTATAAATATCACTATTACTATTACTATTATAATGTTTTGTTTATTAAAGGTTACGGCCATATCGCTCCCAAGACATCAGCCGGCCGCGTCATTACCATTCTGTACGCCATCATAGGCATCCCCCTCACTCTACTCTCCATCACTCACTTAGGAGGCTTCATGGCCACCATGTTTAGGTTCATCTACAAAAATATCCTTTGCGGCCTTTGCTGCTACTGTTGCCGCCGCGTCGCGTTGCGGAGAGCGCAACGCAGAGCCGCAAGCGCGGAAAGAACGCAAGGCGGTAATGTAACCGAGAGAAAATCTCGAAAAAACGATAAAAACGAAACGAAAGGTGACGCTGAGAGGAGAAAATGTTGGTGCTGTTGGCGAAAAGCGAAAAATAAAACTGATTGTAAAAATTTCAGTGAAAATGAAGTAAAAGACGAAGAAAATGAAAAAAGCTGCGCGTGTTGGTGTTGTCGAACCAAACCTAAATCAAAACTACTCAATGGAGAGCATAATGAATCAACTAGGGATAAACAATGCTCAGTTGAAAGTGGTAATACTCTGGAATATTCAGTAGATCAACAAACCGGCATACAACAGGGCAATGTTGATGGCAGGCTGCATCGTTCTTACCAAGTTATGGTCAAATGGCGTCGCGGTGTTTACAACGCTCTGTACACAGACGACAATCTACAAGTACACGTGCCCATTTACGTCAGCCTAATACTAATAGCAGGCTATATCACACTAGGCGCGCTTATGTTCGGCCTGTGGGAGAAAGACTGGTCGTTTCTGATTGGCTCTTATTTCTGCTTTATCACGTTATCTACGATAGGATTCGGCGATTTTGTACCGGGGACTTTTGATTCGTCTTCGGCTCAAGAGAAACTAATACTGTGTTCGCTTTATTTAATATTTGGGCTAGCTTTGTTGGCGATGTGTTTTGATTTGATGCAGGAAGAGGCGAGAAGTTTGTTCAGATCGGCTGCTAAAAAATTAGGATTGGTGACGGTTAATGCTGAGTTGCAAAGTCTTTATCAGCAACAACATCCGGGTGTGCAACAACAACAGCAGTAGCGAAATAAGTTGATGAAATGCTGTAGGCCTACTAGTGTTCCATTGTATTTAATCATTTTAAAATGAGATCATTTATTTAGGCTATTTAATGCACCATTTAATTTTTAATTAATTCATATTGGCTTCTAAAATATACAGCCTAAATCTTAACTCTAAGCTCAATAGTCAACCCTAGCCGTAAATCTAACCCCAAACCTATAGCTATTTCTAAATATGGAGAGTTGTTTTGAAACAAGATTAGTTTTAACCCGCAAAAGCAGTGTTTTGAAACTAGTTTGATTCAAAATTTGAAATTACACAGCTATTTCTGTGTGTCTTGTTTCAATAATATATTGTGTTTTGAAACTAGTTTGATTCAAAGTTTCAAATTACACATATTTCTGTGTGTCTTGTTGGTCACATATTGACATATTCTTTCATTTTATCTTGTAACTATTGATTATCAAGGTACTTAATGCTAACATAGTAGCACATTAAATAAGACTACTTTTGTTGATGTAACATATAAAGCTTGAACAGATTTGTATATCGAAAAGAGATTTTATTGCAATAGATCAAAATGCCACAATTTTCATAACTAACATTAATGATAAAAAAATTTTTATGCCGATGTAACTTTGAGATATAAAAGAAATTTCTTTGTATTAATCCGCAACTGTTAGTTTTTAGTATTTACATTCGATTCGCAAGAGTGCTTAGACGTTCTTAAAACAATATATTATTGAAACGATTCGAGTATTACTATATATATCTAATTCGAATTAGGCAAACAGATAATTTTTTCCAACATTTAGTGACATTACTCGTGCTATGATACATAAAAAGTTTGTTAAAAAATTGAACAAAGTTTTTATTATCAATTTTGAATGTTCTGAACATAATAGAATTAGACTCATCACTTAGGGAAAATCTCTTAGCAACTTGTATCGATCTTTAGATGAAACAAATTTTAAAATAATGTAAATTTAAATGAAATCGATATTTCAATAAAATAAAATATCTGAATTTAAAAAATAAATATACTTTACAAAGTGCATATTTCACTGCACTGTTGAACCTGTTGTACATTATATAATTACTTGCTTTCAACATATGAGATTTTATATACTTTGTGAATTTTTATACCATATGTTGTACAGTATATAGGCCTAGAAATGTACTGCCAAGTTATAGAAAATACATTGCTGCAGGCAGTACAATTTGAACAATTTATGTAATTATCAAACAATATACGTTATTATCGAAGCTACAGTTAGAAAGCGGTAGAAAGCCGGACTCGAAGGCGACAGATCCAGGTTAGTTCCTGTGAAGCTCACCATTTTGCTTAGAATGGTTGCAAGTTATTGACAATAACAGTATTGCTCTAGTAATAGCATTTAATCAATTTAAAATGAATAGCAAATACAAAACAATGCACATAGCGATAGAAAAAGCATTCCAGGTTAGAACATGTTAAAAATACACATTCATGTAAATTATATAGGTATATTATTATTAGCTGCAAATTAAGGCGTTTTGTGTATGATCTACAAATATGGTTATCTGCTACCACTTGTCTACCAGGCAGCCTGGCAGCCAGACTGCAGCCAGATAGAAGCCTTGTGGTTATTGGCTGCCAGCTGTTCCGTAAATGAATCCCAGTCTACGATGTCTGTCTACACCCTGGATAATGTACAATAATTATACTTAAAACATAACTTTCACTTTTTATGAATAATTCAACAGTAAACAACCATCCTCAAATTCAATTTTAATTTATAACATATTCCTGTTTTTAAGAAAGCAACAAATAAATATATTAATTTATTGAATTACATATCTAAATCTTTTTATTCAACATTATAAGTCAGTCATTTAAAATATGAATAGCAAAATCAAAACAATACAATCGATTTTATCTTGTTTAAATAATATGCATTTGCAATGAATATGTATTCTCTATAACTTTTTCTGTCTATACTGTTTGTATTGCTATTGTATTGTTTAGGTTTTGAAATTTTTGATTTTATCGATATAATCAAAAATTTCAAAATCTAAACAATACAATAGCAATAAAAACAGTATAGACAGAAAAAGTTACAGAGAATACATATTCATTGCAAATGTATATTAGTTAAACAAGATAAAATAAGATGTCATGTCAAGAGATCGTATAAGACAGGTCATCACCAGTAAATTCAAATCTTGCTATCGTTTCCGATTGGCTGACTAATAATAGAAACGAATTTTATTCGCATTTGGGAGTTTTGTGTTTAGAAACTGTTACACTGTATACATAATAGTTAAGCTGAATGATAATAATTTGAAAAAGTATTGTTTCCTGTTCGTGTTAAATATATTTACTCGAGAACTCGAACAAGACGAAACAACAAAGTTTCAGCAGTCGATTTGAACTGTTAGAATTCGTGTAAACAAAAGTAAAATTTAATAACCAATTGATTATTTAATAATTGAAAAATTCTTAATAATCGCTTTCATTCTTTAATTTCGTTTTATTATAGCGATTTATAATTATTTGTAAAAAGATCTATTAGTTTTGGCTGCATTAAAAGATCTTTATTAAAAGTAGGCTACTTAAACATTGATGAAAGAATTATATCTGGAGAATAATTATATATAATAATATTATCATGATTATGTTTTATATGATTTATATTGTCAGATGTTTGTAATACAAATCTTCGTTTTTATGTTCATTCCATTTATAATTGATAATTCTTGAAAATAACTATCAGCATATGATGCGAAGAAGTTTTCAAACAACGGTAAGATTTTTTAGCGAGACTTTTATTGTTATATTCGTACTTTTGTTATATTTGATTATTAAATTAACTAGCTATTATATAACCCATGTAAAATTCAGAGAATAAAAATCTATTATAATTAGATGCTTACTAAATTCAAATAGTAAAAAACTTTAATTTAAAATCAATCGCGACAATTTTACTTTAAATTCAAAATAGTGTAAATTTTAATTCAAAATCAAATCGCGTTAATTTTAATTCAAATTACGCAAATTTTTGACAAAATATTCTACACACCCCACTTCGAAAACTCCTCCCCCCCCCTCTAATTCCATATGGTGTAATTGGTTTCAAATAAAAGAAATAAAAAAATTATATTACGCTACCTTTGTCATTGTTTAAAATGTTTAAATTTCATGAAATAAAGAATTAAATTTACTTAGCAAATGTAATAATATTCAAATGTCCTAAGCTAGTCACTAGTCGTATGCCAAACAATGAACTAATGAACATGATTTTAATAAGTAAAAATATAGAACTATATCAGAAAGTTTAATATTTTAAATCTGTAGTTTTGTTGTATAAGGTGATAAAAGTAACAAAGAAATGAAGAAACTTAACTAAATTACAGTTTAAATTATACTATAAAGATTAAAAAGTTATTATCAATTTACGTTTTCAAATTTAGACATTGTGCAAATATTACAGAAATAAATATAACTGTAATCTGTAGTTAGCAATACTAGTAATACAAATTAATTAATTATTTTTGATATAGCATAAATCTGAAAGTTGAAAGAATGAAGTAACAGCTGAACACGCGTGTAACTTTTATTTATATAATAGTTTAATAATTAAATATCTAAACAAAATATCTTCATGTAAAACATAATTCTAAAATACTGTTAAATATTTAATAATGTGATTATAAATTTGTCCTTTGGGCTTTGAAATGTAACTGATACACTCAATTCATTAGGGATGTCGTCCCAATTTAGAATGAGTTGTATAATTTTGCAATCAAACTTCTACTGCCGAGGGACCTATGAAAATAATCTAAAAATGAAATATCCTAAATTGGCTTTTTGTTATATGAATTCAATCCACTGTTTCGTAATACATTCATTCTGGAGGACCACGAGGCAATTATGTTTAATTGGAGATGGAAGGGGTTGTCGGGGCCTTTGTTTGAGGCTTGACCCGAAAAACGGGGCCCTACAAATCGGCCCCGATTATTAATTTTTAGGGTTATGGTTGAGGTTAAGATACGTGTGAGGGTTAGGATTGGAGATAGGGTTAGTGATTGGTTAAGTTTAGGGTTAGTTAGAGTTAGGATTATTATAATAATTGATGAGGCCTTTTTGTCAGGTTAATGTATTTGTGTCCGTTTTGTCGTGTTGTTGTATTTGGGCCCGTTTTATCAAGTTAATGTATTTGTGGCCGTTTTGTGGGGTTAATGCATTTTGGGTCATTTTGTAGGGTTGATGTAGTCGGGATTGTATTGTCAGGTTAATGTTTTCGGGGCGGTTTTGTCGTGTTATTGTATTCGGGGACCTTTTGTCGGGTTAATATATTCCTGGCCGTATTTTCGGGTTAATGTATTTGTGGCCGTTTTGTCGAGTTTATGTATTCGGGGCCGTTTTGTCAATGTATCGCTTAAGATCTTAACGACCAGTGGCGCATAAAAAAGAATTATCATATTGGTGAACTTTAACTTTGTATAGATTCGTTTTTATAATATTCCGTCCGTTAAACATTGACGATAACGGTGGTCCTTAGTTCTTAATATCTTTATTACAAGGAAATATTCCCCTCCATCATTCCCTCTAAATTATGAACTTTCATCTTATGATTAAGATTATTAATAATATTATCTCTGATAAAAGCACACAGCTATTAGTTTGATTGCATTTCGATCAATTATCGTGAAATCAGAAGTCGAGTAATGTCTAATGTTTTACGAGAGCGATTCGCTTTGAAGGAAGAAAACAATCGCATAAAATCTTTGTGATATCATCTTCATCCGACGCTTCGTTTATTCTTCGAAAACGCTTCATTAGGTTTCTCAGATAAAATCAGTTCGGTCTCTTTCTCTGTTTGTTTGAGAAAATATAGATTGAGAGAGCAATCCTGATTATAAAAGAGCATGGGTTGTTAAATTGTAGCCCTTTTGTTTATTGGAGAAAACTTTGTTTTTGTTTGGTTTTCCAAAAGTTTATTGGGATATTTTATTTATTGGAAAAACTGTGATAAAAATGACAGTTTTATGAAGTTTTTAAATTTTATTTTATTAGTTAAAAACTAATTTAATTCATTAACTTAAAGTTAACTAACTGAAACTAATTATAAATAATATGAGATTAGTTTAAATTTAGTTAAATAATAATATTTTATAGTTTAAAATCAGTTCATAAACCAATTTTATTTATTTAATTTTATAACGATTTGTATACACAGAAAATAAAATTATTCGATGCTATGCTTGTTATTCAAGTAATATATCTAATGTATATATTAAGTGAATAACAGCATACTATCGAATAACTATACTCTGTATATACTAAAGTATATATGCTATACTGTATATAAAGTAATTAAAAAGTCCAGCCTAATAAGATAACGGACCCCATCTTGAATTAGTATCTTATTCCACTGGAAAGAACTATTTGTCAGTTATTATTTTCCGCAATAAAGAGATTGAAATCTCGGACAATTTCTTATGATTTATGAAAGGAAGGATCTAGAGGGATCATCATATACTGATAACTCGATCGTATTTGCACAGAGAGCGTCCAGGACTTAGAGAGAAAGAGTTATGTTGAGTCTGGCAGGAAATGAATATCATTTAATATCATCGAGGATAGTATATCTAAATTAGAGCGACCGGTCAAAACAGCCCCGATAAATCGGAACAAACTATTAATTCTTAGGGTTAGGGTTGGGTTACGTTTCGGGTTTGGATTTAAGTTATGATTTGTGCTATGATTAGGGTTTAGTTTAGGCTTAGTTTAAATGAATTGACGGGGCTGTTTAGTCGGGTTATTGTATTCGGGATCGTTTTGTCGGGGTACCTAACATTAATGAAGAAACTAACTACTCAGGGTTAATGAGGGGTGGAGGGAAACCCCCTCAATGAGACCCGTAGTTATAAGTTTTAATTTAAAAGTCGCCTAAATGTAGATTATTACTTGTAATAAAAAATAAAGACTATTTCTAATAATGAAATATTAGAAATTATATGCACTGTTGATAAGTATACTTCTGGGTCTACTTCGTTCATATATTACTACTACGATAATTCAGACTTTAAACTTAAATTAAACTACTTTCTGCGCACTTTAGTGGAGCGTTTATAGCTCATATAATACAGTAATCCGGACTTAACTAAATAAAATAAATAGATAACAGTTATAAAATGACATCTTGAGTAACCACGCCAATTTTTTTAACGTTCGAATACTTTTTGAAGTTCCTGACCTTGTTTTATAAATTAGAAACATGAGGGTAAAGTAAATCATGCAGAAAAACAAGTCCCATATTAAGTCTATGCAGCTACCGCACCTAGAAAACTAAAATTGACATCTAGTCATCTTTTTCAACAAGCCCCGCCTATCTAGCCCAACAGCCAGTAAATTAAGATCACTATTATTTAGTTAATATCAATTAAACTCTATTTAATTGTTTAGGGTTAGAATTATGGTTAGAGATTGAATTCAGGTTAGGGATTTGCTACTGAGTTAATGAAATTATCTCTTTAAGAAATAATATCATTATTTAATCAAATTATTTTAAGAAATTTATATTATTTTTAGGGCGGGGCTTGTTTGAATATTGTACCTTGGTTTAGACGCTTGTTATGATTCAGTTATCTGTTGTAAAAGCAACTAAACTAATTACAACATCATCGAGTTCATTAGTTTAGTCAAATAACTAACCAATGAACACACAGTTATACGTCACGTGACTTTTACATTTATATAAATGAAGGAAGGGGCGGGGCATTTAGATATTTAATCACTTTTTTGAAAAAAATGAATGATTTTTGATATTTTTGTTTCTTCGAGATACAGACAGTAAAATCTAGTTATAATAATTAAACATTATAATAATCAATATTTTTGTATTTTTTTTAAAAAAAATTGGGCTCAAGCCAGTTTACCGGTTGCCCCAAGTGACCAGATATTTTTGGCAGGGAATCTGACGATCATTTTTTATGTTATTTTACTTAATTGAAATTATTTAATTTATATCGATTTTATATTTTTGCTATAACAATAAATCGCATTTTTCTATAGCATCGAGTTGCAAGATAAAATACTGCTCGGAAAAGTTTTACAAAATCTGTGTATACCTCTTTATGAAGTCAAAAACAATTATATATTTCAAATGCAAACACCGGGTGAAATGAATCTGACAACCCCTTCTCCATTACCGACCCTCTATCCGTCATGTTATTCATGCTACACGTGTAGTTAATAATCATAAAGATGATGAACACGAGTTTCCTTGAACTAAATCGAGATACAGTAAAACTACTGCATCTCGATTTAATTAATACCCAATGTGTGGTGTATAATTTTTTGGCAAGAGGATCTACAGTGAAAGTCTGTGTTTTAATTTCTTGAAATTTTTTCTGGTTATTAAGAATTTATTAAGAATAGCTCGATTGTTATAAAATCCTTTGCAAATTTGATTATTGAACCATGCGTTAGGATTAGCTGTTTTCATTTTGTACATTAATTAAAATAATATAAATTATATTTTGCAATGAAATGTTTTGGAATAACTATCCGATATTGTTGCTTCTTTATTCAGATTGGTCAAATGTCCTATTGCTATTACATTCTATAATTAATCAACATCTCCCTATAACTGAAATTATCACTTCAAATGATCCAATATTTCTACAAGACTTTCACGACCAATTAATAACAACAATATACTCAATCTTTGCAGAAACTGTATAACAACATCAACAAGATGGGAACGTTCAATGAAACCATAGAACAATTCCTGTTTTACAATAAATCAAACGCGACTGCCGAGTCACAATTTCTAGAGACAAAAATCAGCGATGGACTCTTACGATACGTTCTTCCCATTATAATCTTCATCGGAACAATCGGCAACTTCCTCTCCGTGATCGTCCTCATATGTTCCCGAATGCAGAACACTTCCGTTCACTTCTACCTCGTCCTTCTGGCAATCGCCGACACCACCGTCCTCTACATCAGCGGGTTCAAAACCTGGATCAGACTTATCACGAAGTTCGAATTACTCCACATCTCCCAATTAAGTTGTCAGTCTGTTTCCTTTCTGACACTTATAGCCTTCCATATGGCCGCCTGGATTTTGGTTCTCATAACTTTAGATCGATTCATCGCGGTTTGGTTTCCTTTGAGAGCCACTACGATGTGTACGTTAACGCGAGCGGCTCTTGCGGCTTTCTTACTGTTCGCAACGATTGTGGTGTACAATCTGCACGTGTTCTGGACAATGGCGATAACGCGTAGTGGTCGTTGCTCTCCCGTAACAACGCTACACGGTTTTATATCCAACACGTCCAAATTGATAACATATAGTGTGCTACCTTTTGTGTTGATCTTAATATTAAACGTTGCGATTATTTTACGGTTGCGTTGGACCGCGCCCGCGTTGCAAGGCCGCATGGCACGCGGTACTACGGTCCTAATGGGCATTTACAGCGAGAGAGGAACGTATTCATCGGCCACTGAAACACAGTATAATAACGCGTCTAATACATCTGTTAGAAATCAACACAGAGTCACTTACATGCTTTTAACTGTGTCATTCACTTGGCTGTTTCTAACAGGACCTTTTTCTCTTTTCTCGCTTGTATTTCGTGTCCCACCGTCTGACCCACATGATCTCTCTGTATATTTTTTGTTTAAAACGGTCGGTTTTCTGTTGTACTACATGAACCACTCGATTAATTTCTTCCTCTATTGCATTACTGGGAATAAATTTCGGCATAAATTAATGGAACTACTTTGTTGCGCTGTTATTCGACGCAGGCGCAAAGGCGGACCGCTTTACTCACCGTCTGTTAAGACGCTGCGTAGCCATTGCGCCGCGGATGTAGACATTCAGGAGCAGCAGGCGGGAAAAAGGCATCAGATGCTGCAGATGAAAAATAGTGACAGTTTTGCTAAATTGGCAGAAAAAAGTCGCTAAATCTGAAGTACAGAAATTGAATTTTCTTATTTGTTTATGACTGTGAAGATTCCGAAATTTGGATCGGTAAGGAAAGCGTAAAATCAAGCAAAAGTTATTGCGATGACAATCTTATAATTGACATTAATTCTACTGCTGCTCCACTACCTCACCGAGTGAGATATACATCGAGCGATGTAATCGTTAAAGTTTCAAACAAGCACAACAATACTTCATGGCGTAAACTTAGCATCCGAATTAAGATCGGAAGGTTGCCTGTTGAAATCACGTCGGGGTCAAATTTTGTCTTTTTAAGATAATTGATTAAAAATTCAGTTATTTCTAAATTATTATTATTTATTATAAATTTATTATAAATTAAATTACATCCCGTCCGTACTTAAAAATCTTTTTTTAATATTTTAAAAGTTTTGTGAATTTTCTCAATAAACTGCAGCAAAAAACATGTTTTCTTTAACCAGTAAATATATATTATGTGTGTTTTTATGCATTAATTAATTTATTGGAGTAAAGCTTTGCTTACAACTATTTTATCTTCTCAAATATTATGGATTAATAAATGTCATTTTATATTTTGAAAATTAGACGTACAATGTTTAGTTTTCAATAGATCTATTGCTTGTGTCATTATATATTTGAAAATATGTAAATATGCATTTGGAGTAAAATAACTCGATTGCTTTTGGGGCATTTTTTAAATTTAGTTGGGGTAAAATGTCATTTTTTATTTGTGGAGGGGATTGTACTTGTGCTTTTATGTCGTAAATGTGTGTAGTATTTCTGTTGTTATATTATTATTTAAAAAAACCTACTTGAATATTGTAATTGTAGTGAAAATTATATTTTTTATTAGATCTATAATTAATTGTTATGGTGGTTTATATTATTGTTAATATTATTGTTGTAATGTTGTTCTTGCCATTTCTGCAGAAGTTTTGTAATTTTATAATTATTGTATTGTGTAGTATTTGTAGTTTAGTAAATATTTCTGTTTAGTTCATTTCTGTTAGTTATTTATGATTGCATACTGCGTTGCGTTCGCTACTGCTCGAATACATAATTGCATTGATATGTTTACGCATTGACACATTATTGCACCGATAGGTTGTGTATTGATACATAGTTGCATTGATACATTAATGCACTAATATATTATTGTATTGATACGTTAGTGCACTGATACATTAATGCACTAATATATTATTGTATTGATACGTTAGTACATTGATATAATTTTATTGCATTGATACAGTATTGAAAATTGTATCAATGCAATAAATTGTGTTTGATCGAAAATTTCAATTTAACACTCTAAGCTTAATTAAATACAGTTGAAGTAAACGACTGAAATGTTTAAAACTGAATATAAATAAATAAATAACCTATAATGCAAAATAATTAACTTATAATACAAAATATTGATTAAATCAAAACTTTTATTCGCACCAATTGTACATCTATAGAATTATATACTAAGGAATTATAACCTAGGCATTACACAAGGCTGTATATTATTTGTCATGATATTCATCATGCGTAGTCAAGGGGGGAGGTTTTAGGAGTTAAAACTTACAACTCCCACCCCATGGAAAGTCAAAAGATTTTTTTGTCATGTTATAGATGTGAGTTTACTGGTGAGACCACCTCCCCCTTTTGACGATATAATGCATTTTTTTATGTTTGTTACATGTATTTAGAAATTAAATACATGCAATCGAGCAGCAAAATTGAGTGATAATCAAAAAAAAGGAAGGATGGGGGTGTAAAGGAAATCCCCCCTTAGTAAATTCTTGGCTGCGCCACTGATATTCATAACAAAATTCATTCTGGAACAGTTTGTTTATTTATCAAATAAAACCTGAGCTTTCTATGGCGAAAATTTATCAATACACTGTGCCAATAGTCTACATTTAGTAAATCAGGAATAAAAGACGACATTTCAAGTAAAAAGTGAGTGTGGCGGGGGGGGGGGTTAGGTAATTCCTAAAATGTTAAACTTTACATATATAGTCAATTTTGCAATACCCCCTTTTCAAATATGAAATGTTGCCACAGACAATTATAAACCTATAGGCCAAGACGATTGAATAAATAAACAGTAATTACATTTATAGTATACCATCGTCTTTCTGTGATTTTTCAATAAAAAATTGTCAAATTTTGCACACCCCCCTCCCCCCCTCCTCTCGAGTTTGTTTTTTGATTGATCGCTTTGCGTTACCTAACGACGTATACTGAATGTTAGTTAGACTACAATGATACACATTATTGGGGCAGATTTGGGGCGATTTTTTTATCATTATTGCGGCAGATTTGGGGCGATTTTTTTATTAGGGGAAGATGACAAAATTCGTCATTATTTTCGTTAAAACATATTACGTTTTTACCGTGAAATGGACTTATGAAATGGATTAAACATATGGCCTATATTAAATATATATGATTATATACAATAATTGTAATTATATATAATAATAATTGTTAGCTTTCAAATGACTTTTTTGCATCGCTTTATTTAGTAAACTTTTACGCAGAGACAATATGTCAAATTTAAAGCTTTAAAAAAATTCAACGGGTTTAGCCCCCAGTTTTATCTTTCCTATATGAGCTTTCAAGACGAATCCTGTTGCGATGTTTTCATCATCTCGTATCTCTCCTAAACGACCCAAAAGTCCAATCACCAAGAACAAACATAACGAAGAAAATAAACCCATCAATTCAGACGCACGCCTCTCCGAACAACTGAGCAAAGAACTTCCAACTTTGAAAGAGAAAATCGAAAGATTAACCATCGATCCAAAGTTAAACGCAACTTCTGCAAAAGGTGATGCCGTCTTCTTGTTGGAATCTTGTGAGAAATGGTGCAAGGAATCAGAGGTTGCTGAAAAATTCGGAAGAAAGATGACTGAGTTGAAGTTTGTTGAGTTGTATCAGAACGTTTGGAGGGCTGGGTTTAGTGAATCTCTGATGGATGGGCGCAGTGATGTGAGGTTGTTGTTGAGACACATGCAGTCCATGATGGTGATGTTGACTAAGATTAGCTCTGATATATGTCAGAGGGTTATACAAGTAAGAATATTTCAATTTTTTGATTTGTACATCTTTTTAAACTCAGCGCACATTTTATTAACAGAACAAAAGCAGTTAAAGACAGTTTAAACAATAGTTCAAAAAAGTTTTGAAAATAAAAATTCAGTTGTCAGAATGTAAAAAGATTAAAAAGTGTCTTGTGAAACTGTCCCGAAAGTTCCCAGCACTGGCAATATTTCAATTAGAGAATTATGTTAATTTAAATGGATAAATTCTGATAAACTTTTGATCTAGAAATGTCTATATACTCTATAGTAATAAAGTTAAGGTCATTTAAGTGGAACGTTTGGATTATCATGTTGTATTAACGATCTTTCAACGGCTATGTTTGGAGTAGTTAAATAGTTAAACGGAGTATTATCAAAGTTAATCCAGTCGTCAAGATTAACTTATTGACCCTTTTTGTCTGATAATTATTAGTAGTGCCTTTTATCTATGTGTAGTTTCTGATAGCTATTTGTAGAGTCTGGTAGCTATTTGTAGTGTCTGATAATTATAATTATTTGTAGTGTCTGATAAGTATTTGTAGTGACAGTATTTAATTTTTAAGATTACAGATCAACGCAAGAACGTTTAAAGATCATGCGGTTTATATATAATGTAATTTATGCGGTTTATAAATTATGCGGTTTATATATAATATAATTTATGCGGTTTATAAATCATGCGGTTTATACTTAATGCGGCATTATTATACATGACTTTCAATACCGAAGTTTTAATTTCTCTCTTTTACAGATTGACTTACATGTTGATCTATTTCGCTATTTGAGCAGCGAACAGTTAAAACCAAGTAAACTGCACGATCAAATACGAAGCGATATCGCACTGAAAATATTCTTCATTCTTCAAACGGTCGTGCAAACTATCTCAGGTTATTCCTTCATAAAATACATATATACACGCAATATTTGGTTAAATAATTTATTATTTCATAAATAAATAAGTTTATATTTGTTTATATAATTTATTAATTTTATCCCATCATTATAAATTGTTATATATGTAGCTATATTCAAATGAAATTCTCACATTTCACTACATTTCAATGTATAAGTAATATATATGTGGACAGTTCTGGCTCAGTCGACTCGAATATCCATTATACTTAAATTACATCAGAATATATTCTGTTGTTGGATAGATTCATTTGAATGATTTTGTAGTCTTACACAGGCCACTCAAAATTGAAATTGCCCCATGTAGATCTTCAATTTATTATATAATTATATTTTATACTCTTTTTTAAAAAAAATTCTCTTCCATTATTACATTTTATGTTGTGAAACTTCATAAATAAATATTTGAAAGCGATCAATTGAAAAAAGTTCGATCTCATGATTTGAGTTCGTGAAAAAAGTTCGATCTCATGATTGAGTCACAGCGACTCATATTCACTTCATTATGCAATATATTTTAATGTAGCAGTCACAGCGGCCAACAGTAACTCGCATCGAACGAACATATAAATGATCATAGTATTAGTAGGTCTATGGGCAGGCATATGTTGTCTAGTTGTTGTGGCCGAGTGGTTAAGGCGCTTGCGTCTTGTTCTGATAGTCGTGGGTTCAATCCCACGTCGGGCACAACTTATTGTTTAAATTTTTAAGAATTTGTAACAAAATGATAGTATAAATATAATGTAGTAATGAAAAGTATAAAAAATAATCAAATGAGTCTCATTGAATGAGACAAAAGAATTAGATCAAATGAGTCTCCTAGCATGAGACAATCAGTCATTGGTTAATATAATATGCAAATGAGTCTCCTAGCATGAGACAAGCAGTCATTGGTTAGTATTATATGTAAATGAGTCTCCTAGCATGAGACAAGCACATACACAGCGCTAGTGAATTAACGTTTTGACTAGTTATTCAACAGATCGACCTTGTAACTCTGATAGTGTTTTTAATAAATTTATATTTTGAATTCTAAAA
>JAQIXG010001621.1:0-21020 GCA_034700105.1 Oconnorella tubifera
CTAAATATTTGACTTTGTTTCTAGATCATTAAATGATCTAGAAACAAAGATCATTTGCAAGTTTATCTATAAATCATTACTTAATAAGCTTTCAATTTGACTGTAAAGGAGTAAACAGTTGGTTGTGAATTAGAACTCCTCTGAAATTGACTTTAACGAAAAAGAAAGCATTTGACAAATTAAATGTGAGGTTTGGGCTAAATTGGGACCAATAGTACTAGCCTACAATTGCCATAACTGAAGATTTTTTAATGGGATATAATTTGCAGTCAACTAAATATTACAACAGATAAATTGTATGATGGATAGATTGCAGTAGATAGATTCTGTAATATATAGGAAATTCTACAATAGATAGATGTGTTCTAAAACACAATATGTAATAAATTAAAGTTGATTGTACGAATCTTTCAAGACTCGAAAGTTGCATGTTAAACTTAAAATTGCATTATGAAAGATTAATTCATGAACATTTTTAATTGTTTATATAAATTGTCTAATTTGATATAAATTAATTATAGTGATAATTAATAGCATTAGTAATTAGTATCCGACAGGAGATGTCTTACAACTATTAGTACACTACCGTAGTACCAGTATTTATTCTTTGTAGGCCGCATATTTTGAACGCGATGATGTCGCACTGCCAGGTTTGCACAAGTTTTTTAAGAAGAACTCTGATGAAGAACGAGAACATGCAGAGGAGATGATGAAATATCAAAATTTGCGCGGTGGGCGAGTTGTTCTACAAAGTGTTGAGGTACAGTGTTTTCTGGGCTGTGGGCATTGTTGAGTTTGTTACAATTTAACAAAAGCATGGTTATGCTTTTGTGATTTATGACAGGGATTAATTGTCTTCCTACTGAGTCCATTTCTATGACTTGTATTAAAACTAACCCTTTGCATTTAACTTTTAGTAATGATTAATGGTTCAGCAAGTCCAAAGATAGATCAGACATCCTTGGCAATCAGATGTAATATTAATTATGAGGTCGGGATGAAGAGATATATTATCTATGACGTAAACGAATGAGGTAGGTCTTACCCAATTGCGTTTTGTGTGTTGTAGAAGCCAGAACGTGACACATGGGGTAGCGCGCTGGAAGCAGGGCAAGCAGCGTTAGAATTGGAAAAGAATGTGAGTCAGATGCTTTCTGATCTTTATTCTGTCGCTGATAAACATAATGATGTACAGGTAAAAATTTAATTGTTAATTAATTGCTTAATTAATTAAAAATTCAATTTTATTAAGATTTTTAGTAAGTTTTCTTGTTTGATTTTTATTATTTATAATGGTTACTTATATTAATTATGCAATCAGTACCTAGTCTGAAATTTTTCTTTGATTTTGATATGGCACTACAATTAAAACTGTATTATATAGAAACGTCTTGAAAATGCAACACTTCCCTCTCACTGACCTATGTGTAAAATGTAAAGCAATGTCTAAAAAGAGTGATAAACCTTTTTGTGCCTCTCGTAAAATCCTTGATTCACTTGTGATACCGAGTTGAGTATTTTAAAATATTTATGGTTTAGATGTGTGACTGGATTGCCGGTACATTTCTCAAAGATTCCGTTGAAGATGTTAAGAAAATGTCAGAGCTTGTGACTAAATTGAAACGAGTTGGTCCTGGACTGGGTGAGTTCATGTTTGATGAAGAAGAGTTTTCCTAATTCCACACCAACAAAAGATGCTCATATTCCAGCTGCAGTATTAGACTCGAGTGTTTATTAATCAGAAAGTTTATTTGTAAGAATAATTTTATGTTGATGTTGTGTAATCAGGTATTAAAGTAATATTTTTTTATGAAGAGTAGAGGGAGAATAAATATCTGGAGGCTGTAGGCCAGAATACTAATTATACTGAAATCTCATTGATAAAATCAGTTTAGGTTTGGTGCTCCGCATAGACAAGGCGGTGTTCTAGATTATTGTTTAGTAGTAATTTACTGCATGATCTTAAAGCTGAGGCAAGTATATTTCATTCTGATAATATTATGATACTATACCAGCCTTATAATTGTGGGCATTTCAAAAGTTTCCAACATTGTTCGCGTTTAATCTTTTGTGCATTTACAAATCATGTAATGTTGCAATTCTTGATAAGAATGTAAAAATTATATAAAATTTCATGAGATTTTAATCCGTGAGAATATTCATAAAACGTTTACGTCTAAGGATTGACTTATTTTACTACTACATATTTACTACTACAAAGTTTACAGTTACATAATAATAAAATGTTTAGCATCAAACATTGTTATATGTTAAACACATTAATTCATTGTTATTGTCATATATTTATTGACTTGTCAATCTATAACGGATCATGAATTAACAATGATGTCTACTAACAATAATTAGTTGTAAATATTACTTATTGATATCAGTAAAATTATGTTTATTTTGTTCATTTGTTTAAATTACAAATATTTCAGTTCATTATTTACAATAAAATTCATATAAATTTAGTTTATATTATTTAATTGTAATTTCTACTAAAGATGTAATTATTTAAAACAGTAATACAGATCTATATTTAAAAAATTAGTTTCGGTCGATACACAGAATGTTTCAAACAAAATCCATGTAGTGATAGTAATGATAATAATAATATATACTGTGTAATAAATGACACTAACGTATTGCAATCGAGAATACAAAAAATAAAGCTACTTGCTTATGGATGACTACAAAAGTCGGCTAAATACTGTGAGCCACATGGGATTAGAACCGTCAACCATTCACTTTAGGTCTGGCTCTCTAACAACTCTACCACTAGTTTTGATATAAATTCATACAATAGAAGTTTATGATACCCGAAGATGCAATCTCGCTAGTAGGATTTATAAGTATTATCTCTTTGAATCTATACAACATAGACAATAAAATACATTAACTCATGAATTTAGTGTATTCAATCTAAGGCACAATTAAATTATTAATCTTGTTGAACATAATTTCAATACAAATTCAGTTTCAATACAAGTCCATTATAAACAATTAGGTCATTATACACACTTGTCCAATGTTCATAATAAATATAAAATATTATATACACGATTAACTGTCATAACAAATAAAATTACAATTGTATCCATATATTGTGTTCATATGACAATATTCATTTTATACGTAATAGATGGAAAATATTGTTGATACATTAACACATCTGCTTCCTTTATGCTGATTTCTGCATCAAAGATATAATGTCATAATAGAAAATGCCCACAACGATTTACAGTAACTTTCCATTCTGAAAAAACAACAAATTATAATTAATATTACAAGTAAGCAATCGCAAAACTTGCATTTTGAAATCAAAGAAAAATTATAATTGTACTAAAATTGCAGTCAACTCTCCAACAGGCCTCTAATTACTATCAATATTAATCTTAAATCATGATTTCTTAATAATAAACTTTATCAAATTAAATGAAAACAGCCAATTTCATGCATCTTTAAAAATTTACATCAATCAATAAAATAAATTAATAAAAGTTTAACGTCTGTTTAATCGTCGAGGAACGATGTCGCAGACGTCCCTGAACGAGGAAACCATTTTAATCCGGGAAATCAGTCATTTATTTCCTCAGTAAATATTAAAAAATATTCTTGCATAATTTTCAGATGACAATAGTAACTGTTAGTCTATTAGGGTTGATCCAAACTAGTTAGTGTTTGTGTATTTAGTGCACTGATGTCTGTAATATTACTATGATATACATTATTATACAACATGCCTTTTGCCAATTTCCAGTTCATGCACATATTATGCATGCTTTAGGATTACAGTAAAATTCTTAACATGCAACGTATCAGTGTATAAAAATAACATGTCAGTCAATATCACATCACTCTTTAGATGAAAATTCTTCAGACGAATCAATAGGTAACAAATATTTATGAAAAATAATAATTTCAAGTCTAATTATAATAGTTAAATAATTATAGACAATTAAACGATAGGAACATTAGGCATCTTGGTTATTTTATTGAGCATGAATATAATAACATTTATTTATTTCAAATTAAAATAACATCGTAAAATAAACAGCACTAGGCCAGTGGAATTTCACACTTAATTGAAGTGAAATCTGTAATGAATAATATTTACAACATTTTGAAATATGAATTATAAAAGCAAACAAATGAATTAACTAGGCCACACAATTGCATGCTGGGTATAAATTTTTGCACTTATTACCTCCAACCCTAGAGGACGCTTAGGTAACTTCCAACCGCACCCAGGAAGTGGGAGACCATCCGGACCTACTGGACAAGGTGCATCTAAACCAGGAATGCCCTGTTCCAGCATAAAAAAGATTATGGGGGACCATCTTGGAGGTTATTGTAGAATGATTTAGAGTCATGGATTGGAAAGAGATCTCTGTAACATTTTGATCCTCTGATAGATAATCAAAATGTTGCTATCCCATGGATAGTTAAAATACTAATCGCTGCATCCTTTAAGCAAGGAGCTTTATTAGACCTATTAGAGTCTCTGAATTTGGATTCTGTACTTTGTTTATATTTAATTGAGTCTTATTAACATCACGGTTTTCATTTAATAAATTTTCTATTTAAAAGCAATTGAAATGGTCGAATATTATCAACAGTAATAATGTAAAGTTATATTAAAGTTCTCTGCCATCTTGTTTTGTCAAAGAAATGAATTTAAAAGTGAAATCCTTACATGTCATTTACTTCAATGCCATGGGCGTCCGCACATAGGGGCAAGAGGGGGCACTTGCCCCCACTGGAAGATAGACATTTTTTTTTACATACTGCTTTTTGGCTTTTAACATTTTTTACATACTGCTTTTTGGCTTTTAACCAATTTTTTCGCACTAAAACACTCAGGTCCACAAAGTGCAACTGTGTCAAAAATTTAAATCATGCTTTAACAAAATCACCGTGACACCTTTACAACTGATAATATAAAGTGAATTGCAATTATTCTATTGGCGTATAATGACTGTTAAATGATATCACATCGCTTAAATTTTCATAAATTTTGATTTAAAATGATTCTATACAATTATTTTTGATATTTCAAATTTATTTATCAATCGGTGCGAGTAGGGTTAGGAATTGAGATGCATTTTGGGAATCCCTAAAATCCAAATAGGTCTGCGCTGCTCATAATAATAAAATAGGGCCTGCTTACTGAAACTGAAAATAACCATTCTGTATTTCTGTAGAAATTTTATTCGTGAACCATTGTTGGCCCCCCTCCTACAAAAATTTGTGTGGGCGCCCATGTTCAATGCTTATGTTAAATTGTCATTGTCTTGTCATACAATTTTAATAAAAATTTGAAAACTATTCAATTATTAGTATAAGCCCGAGGGAGTAACCCAGAAATTAATAATAATATATTTTTTACTGTGAATAACTAAATATATTATGCAATTCTCTACAATAAAAAGCATTGCTGCTATATACGAAAAAATTTTAAATATAAATATCAACTCTATTTTAATTTAAAGTTTTCAATCAGATCAGTTCTTTGACAAAACATTTTATTTTTAATCATTACCGTATCTTAATGATCAAAAATTATTTGGCACATGTAGAACATGAGAATAAAATATATGACACCTATGTTGATACTTGACAGCTACAAGTTAGATTTAATTCAGCATAATAATGATATCAGAATTACTAATTTAAACATGCTGATATATTGCACATGCGTAATGTTACATTGTATGCAAAAGATTGTGATTGTTTTGAGATAGCGTTAAATGAAAAAGAGCTGGAAAGAATACTTATAATCCAATCAAGATTATATTATATATCAATGTACCGTAATAATAGATGATATAATAAGCCAATCTCAGACTTGCTAGAATATGAAAGAAAGAGAAATTGTAAAGAAATGAAATACCTGTTCACCCATTTCTCCTTTAGGCCCTGGCCTACCTCTTCGTCCTCTCAAACCCTGTGCAAAGGGAGAAATTTATTTCAAGCTTAAAATTAATTTTCAGTTGTCATCTCATAGAAGCATAAATCTTATAAATAAACCAATTTATAAAATTATAATATTACTAATAATAATTCTAGGACTGTTGTTATGTGTGGTTATTGCTGAAACTAAAGATATTAATTAGAGTCCAGTGTGCCTCACACTAATTGACAGACTGCTACATCGTCTAGAATAGTTCTTAATTCGGTGAATACACTATTAATAATTATAATGAAATGCTTTCAATAGTTTAGAAAAATAGTAAATATTACCACTGGTCCAGGATTGCCCTGAAACAGAAACATATAATATTGCAATTATAATTCTCAACTTCAATAATTTGGTATTCAAATAAACTTTAACACATCTAACATTTGTCCTTTAAATAAATACTCATAAATAATATTCGTTAATTTCTTCACAAAAATACAAAAA
Source organism: Oconnorella tubifera (assembly GCA_034700105.1). Classification (NCBI taxonomy): domain Eukaryota; kingdom Metazoa; phylum Annelida; class Clitellata; order Enchytraeida; family Enchytraeidae; genus Oconnorella; species Oconnorella tubifera. The sequence continues at coordinate 6,410 of JAQIXG010001621.1, forward strand.
GTACCAATATACAACACTTGGTCGACAAATTAATATCGGGTAACTTCCGAAAAATTATAACTTCTAAAAAAGTATACATAAATATTATTTACTAACTGGATCGCACTTCAATCTATGGTTCCACTGACCACTATTTAGCGAAAGGGTAAAATTTAAGTTTAGAGCTCTATCAATACAAAATGTTAAAGATTCAATGATACTGAAAGTTAATATTGGATTTAATTTATATGGCATCCAGTTTGATTAAATTTATATATACTCATTTACTGGAGGCTTACCATAATTCCCTGGTGTCCAGGTAGACCATCGTCACCCTTGTCACCCTTCGAGCCCTTAGGACCTATAGGACCCTACACACGCAGGAAAAATATTTACATGAAAAAAGAACTAAAAAATATTTGTCTATCAACACAATTTACAATAACTACAGAATAATATAATAAATACACTTTTCAATTTAAAAATAGCTAAATTTATTCCAGGTTCCAGTGAATTTGATAGATTAGTAAAAACCAAAAAAGTGTAAGTTTGTTGTCTAGTGTTTTACAAAATATCATACTTGTTACTATGTAATTTTATTCCATAAATATATCTTGAAATTCTCTATGCTAAAACACTAGCAATAGTTTCTTGGAGGCTAAACCTTCATAATCTCTATATAATTCGTAAAATCTGTATAAAGTACAATACAAATTTTAGTGTCGATGTAATAAGCATATGATGCATATTAAATAATATAAATATTTAAATGTCTAATCATTAAATGTTACCTCGGCGCCATCTTTACCCAGGAATCCAGGGATCCCATCGAGCCCATGTTCACCCTATAATAAAAAAGGAGCACAATATTTAATATTGATATTGGAACAAACCGTATGTAACTTAAATAAAACTAAATTTTAATGAGATTTTGTTAATGGTTAAACAATTACATATGGTTAACATGAGAATCAGCAATTTATCATATTAAAATAATAAACGTTAGTTACCGGTAAATTTAAATATTTCAATCATCAGTCTAAAAAGCTGAGTTTTAAATTTAACAATTATAGTAGCATTTAATATACTTCAGTAATATACAAGTGTAATGTCAGGATCTACCTTTTCTCCCGGTGTGCCTGGTATTCCGGGAGGTCCCTAGATACAATTAAACATTTAGTTGCAAAATTTTGCATCAAGTTATAAAGTACAAAGTACAAAGTATAAAGTACAATACAAATTTTAGTGTCGATGTAATAAGCATATGATGCATATTTATTTATCTAAATATTTAAATGTCTAATCATTAAATGTTACCTCGGCGCCATCTTTACCCGGGAATCCAGGGATCCCAACGAGCCCATGTTCACCCTATAATAAAAAAAGGAGCACAATATTTAATATTGATATTGGAACAAACCGTATGTAACTTAAATAAAACTAAATTTTAATGAGATTTTGTTAATGGTTAAACAATTACATATGGTTAACATGAGAATCAGCAATTTATCATATTAAAATAATAAACGTTAGTTACCGGTAAATTTAAATATTTCAATCATCAGTCTAAAAAGCTGAGTTTTAAATTTAACAATTATAGTAGCATTTAATATACTTCAGTAATATACAAGTGTAATGTCAGGATCTACCTTTTCTCCCGGTGTGCCTGGTATTCCGGGAGGTCCCTAGATACAATTAAACATTTAGTTGCAAAATTTTGCATCAAGTTATAAATATGTGTAACAAAATTAAAACTAAAAATAATAATGTGATTAATTCAAAAATAACAGTAAAAATATCTCCACTATAAGCCATGGTCAGGATTTCTATATCCCTCTCTAACCTTTCCACCCCCATTTTATTTTCTTTTCTCTTTCTGCCTTTTACTCTCACTCTTTAAGCTTAATATTTCAAAACAATTAAAATATTTTATTAAACATTTAAAGTAATTTGACTAGTTACCATTGGGCCAGGAGGTCCTGGACGACCCAGAATCTAAAACAAAGTATTTCAAATAATAGTCAACTCCAATTAAAAATAAAATAATATCATATTAATTCTAAGTAAAATATCACTGTAGAAATACTGGGCTGCAAAATGACATCCTGTTACTTACCAAATTAAATTCCTAAAAAAATTAACTGTACATGAGTAAAGAGCCTTATCAATTTCTTATAGAATGAAAATCTGGAGTTATAGATTGTGCAATATCAAGTACTACTGTATATTTTAAATGAACAAATTCCTTTTTAAATTTTCATCAAATGTACAGAATATCAAAAATTTAGGAAAAACTCGTTTGAGAATTTAGCTCTTTCTAATTTGTTATTCTACTAAAGAAAGTTGAGTCTATATAGAGTATACAACAATCGCTAGAAGGTTAATATAATGCTTAAAGACAGCAGTAATAAAAATTAATAATAAAATGTTCAAGAAATTACATACCTCATATCCGCTTCCTACAGCCCCTTCAAGTACGCCCGGCTCCCCCTAGCAAGTATTAACAAAAATAACTAAATAAAAATATAGATTAACTTCAAGTGAATTATACTAGTAAATAAGCCACAAATAAAATATTATGCAGCAAAGTTGCAAATTCATAACATTCCTCCTTGCATTTTGAACATTTTATTTTTGCAATGCCAGTGAAATTATTTGTTACATAAAAAAGGACTTTGAATATAGTCCTGAAATTTATAGTTCAACAGCTTGTTATATTAATATCATTTATTTCATTTTTTTATGAAACAAAAATAATTTGTCCATACCACTATCCTAATGTTAAAGTGCTAAACTATATTATATAATCTGTCTGTAAATATTTTCACAGACAAATTATAATTTGAATATTTAATTCTCGTTAATAATTTAAAACAAAACAAATGAAGATATTATAGACAAATTACAAGACATAAAATGAATACAATATACTTTCATTATTAATCGCAATTTTTATTTCTTGAAATAGACTCATATTAAAAACAGCCTCTTTCAGTAATTTGAAACATCAGTGCTACATATTACCAATAAAAATACTAAGTACTATCATTCAGTTATAAAACTTACCGGTGGGCCTGGTAATCCTGGACTACCAATAATACCATCTTTACCAGAGACACCCATATCACCAGGTTCACCTTTTGGTCCCGGTTCACCCTGAAAAGTAAACACTTTTTTATAATTTACAATTGCTATTATTATTTATTTTATTTTCTAACAAATAACAAACAAATAATATAATGCACTGTATATAATTGACATGTTATTTTGATAGAGGATAGTACAATCTAAGATTAAATAAGATACAATCTCAGATAAAATACAATACAAATACATCACAATACAATCTAAGCTTAAATACTGCCATCCACATGAATTTAAATTCACAATATTGTTAGCTTATTCAAGCAATATTTTATTACCAATGATTGACTGTTTATTTATGTTATATTACAAACGCCGCTTGCTGATCTAAATAAACTTAAAACTTTATAAACTTCAATAATAAAGTATAATGATTATTATTTATACAGTTCATAATTTAGAATTAAATACAAAAATATTACCGAAGGCCCCATAGGCCCTGTTTGGCCAGCTTGACCAACAAATCCTGGAATACCAGGAAAACCAGCAGCACCCTGGTTACAAAATAATTAGAATATATTACAGTTAAAATAAAATTACAGTCTATTAATAATATTGACCTAAATGTATAAATTATGGAAATTACATTATACAACAAGAATTGTGTCTTAATGTCACATGATAAAAAATGATATTTTGTGGCATGTTCTAAACTGGATATTCAATAAGTTTTAAATTACATTTATTAAGCACAATTAAACCAATTACTTAATTAAATATTAATTAATTGATTATATGTTCAAAATTAATTTTTAATTGTTGGCTGAAAATAAAATATTCCTGAAGAGGATAAAAAAATTCATAATTAGCATCTATGACTTTAGTGTAAATTTTTTAACCTGAGGCCCCGGAATACCATGCTCCCCTGGTTCTCCCTTTTGTCCATCAGATCCCATATGTCCAGGGGATCCATCTTCACCCTTTAACCCCATTAAACCCTGAAATATATCTCAATATTGAAATTTGTTAGTTAAAAATATACAACAAATATAACAATTATAACTTCGAAACAGCGACATAGGCCTTAAACATTGTACTATAAATCTAACAGGATTGTGGATCAAGTTTTAAAATAAAAATAATTTTAATTATAAACTAGATTGTATATTTCGTCAATATGTATAGAAATTGGATAAATAAATGGAACTAATTCCAAATGCGTCGGACTAGACTCTATTATATAATAAGAAACAAAATCTACTGTAAAAACAAAATAAAAAAGTGAGTAGTTACCTCTTTCCCCTTCTTGCCCGGAGCACCCTTGTCTCCTTTCTCAGCTTGTGGTCCAATAAGACCCATCTGTCCCTGAAGAGTAATAGAAAATAAAACTGCTAATTATAGACTTTATTTATTGTTATAAACTTACTCGTATTTTAAAAGAGCCAAGATGATGATTACTGAAGTGTTGAGAATTGGATTACTTTTGTTTTCATAATTAGTATACTAATAATTAAAATGTATGGTTAAAAATTATTATAATTTACTTTTAGTAGCATTTTTAATTTATTTTTCAATGTGATTTACATGGGTATATATCATATATCATCAGCAAGTATTAAGTTTTATTGAATAGCTTTAATATCAAATTTACTCAATCAGCAGCTATTAATATCCAAATGTTTCTGCGATGAATATATGTTAAAAACTCTTAAAATCTAAATGATTCATCTAAATCTTGACCATCTTTCTAATTTGAAAATTAGATTTCCCTACCTTAGGTCCAGGCAATCCAGGGGAACCGGGGGGCCCTGGTAGTAGCTTCAGAGGCTGATTTGTTCCGTTTATTACAATGTACTCAGTTTCAGCTTTTTGGCCCTTCAAACAAAAATATATTAAAATAATTATTGCTTTAACTTCAAGGCAGATAAAAGCACTAAAATACATAATCATAAAGCATAATCAAGCATAAAAATTATTAAGCATAATCATAAGAGATAGAGGCAATTGAGTATGATAAACAATCCTTAATAATGTAAAGTCTAATCATATATTTTGACACAGGTTAATAAATTTTAAGATCATTTGTTGAATAGGATACTGTAATTGCTAATTTACAAGTACTTAAGTAAGTAATAAGTAATTTACAAGTACTTAACGCAAATTTAAAAACCACTTATTTAGGATAATGATTGTAATAATTATTAAATACTTGATGATAAATATTTTAAACTTATACAATATTAGTGCAAGTTATGACACAATATAATATAAATCTTATTTTATTATAAATATTCAATATTTTATAAGTACATTGATAGGATGAACCAAGAATGTAATTTTCTTACATATGGAACTTATAAAATCTCATCATGCAGAAAAATACTGAAGAGTTCAATAATGTTTTTTATCAAAATAATTAATTAATTATAAATTAAGCAAGTCAAAAACAATATTAACATTTTATATTTGAATCATTTGTTCTTAAAGTTACAAACTCCAAATTTTATTTTATAATATTAACAGTGAAACACTATTGCATGCATCTATGATTTAAATTTTAGAGTATATTATCATAAATATTCAGATAATGTATATTATCAGCAATTATCTGAGAAATCTACATATCACATTTAAAAATTACTTCTGTATTATACAGCAACAGAGAAATTACAGAATACAGCAAACACAAACTGAATTAATATGATTTGTAATGTGCTACAATCCACAAATCCATCATGTATGAAAAGAATACAGAAATCTAACAAGCAATTATTAATTTAAAAGTAATTATATTACAATTGAAACTTTAAAATTTAAAATTGGTTAACAATTGCAGATTAACCACAAAGTGTCAAAAGATAAGATGCAATTAAAAATCCATAGAATTTTCCTTGGCAATGAAAGAAATACGTTTTATTACACTGTGGACTTTAAAAAACAGCATAAAAGTATTAGTACTGAATATAATATACAGAGAATATATATCATACTAAATGATATATATATAAATGTATACCATACATGCACAATAGAAAATTACATTGAAATAAATAAAGATACATTAAAATCACATCTACTCATTGAAAATCTGAAATAAATATATATCAGTGCATAACTTATGAAGAACAGGCATGACATCATTCAGTCATACTGAATATAGACTACTGTAATAGTTTTATATAGCTGCACTATCAGCCTTTTTTACTCGATGATCTTAGGTAGAAAATCTAAGATTCAGTGAATAACTTTCAAAGCCATCATTTCATTCCCAGCAAGCATCTACCTCCAAGCAATAACTCACTCTCTTTCCCGGTCTCCCTGCATCTCCTGGTAACCCTTCTGGACCTGGAGACCCCGTGCCTCCTTTTTGACCGGGTTCGCCTCTTTTACCGTCTACACCAGGCAGACCAGGCATACCAGGGTCTCCGTGTAGGCCCGCTTTACCAGGGAAGCCTTGGTCACCCTTAGAACCAGAGGGACCAGGTATACCTGGTGGTCCTGGTGGACCGGGAATTGCAATGAGGCCATTATTTGAGATGATATGGGAATTATCTGCTGAGACACCCTGTAGTAATATTATTATTTGACTATATAAAGAATTACTAATGTCTAATTTCTGTCAGATTCCTTCCACAAATTTTTAAAGTCTGAAATATGAATGTGTTGTCTAAATATTTTTCTATATTAAGCCTTTGTAGTAGTTTACAATATAATAATCTGTATTTTGTTTGACATAAAAGTAATAGGAATTAATTTAAAATAGCAATGCAATAAAAATTACATTTAGTAATAAATTTAGATGTTTTTACTTGGTTATAGGATGAGACAAAGTTAGCTACACGTTTTAATAACATTTGATATAGAAGGCAATAAGTAAGACTATCATAATGTATAAATAATTTTTTATAATATAACATTAATAAAGTGTCACCATGGATAGAACATTGAGCAGACACTATTAACAAAAAACAATAAAAAAAGTCTCTTGAACATCTATATTTTTTATAATTTCTTTAATAAATTATTAGTCACGTCAAAACATTTTTTAACACAACATAGATAATAACTGAAGTGTGATATATGTGCGTGTATTAGAATTATTTCTGAGATAATGCAAGGGCACAAGTTATTAAACAGCATATACAATCACAGTCTTTTGCATGCAATCACTTACAAAATATTTTGTTTTATTTAAATAAGTATATAAAGATTAAATTTAGATAACATGTCATATGAATGATATCTTAGTTACAGCTGTCGATTTAAGTAGATATTTAAGTAGAAAAATTACTAAAGGATGCAGCAAGTAGCGATATAGCGAGTTGTCACAGAAATCGAAAATGGACTTGACGATTTCATGTTGGATGTACTCCAACATGAAATCGTCCAAAAATTTGTTCACCAATGAGTTACACAAATCATGAGTATACATTGCATGCACAAAACTATTACTCAAGTTAAATATTTCTTGAGAGAATTAATGAAATTAGACAGTTACAAGAAGGACAATGTGCAAAAAAATAAATAAATAAAATCATAATATATATAGGGTAATTTGAAAATATGACTTGACATCAAAGCCATGAATTCAAATATTCTGCCTTTCCAATGGCCCTTTGTTTTCCTTATCTGCTCAAAATCTTAATTAAAACTAATAGTTTAATGTGAAGAAAGTTAACTTAGACTTTAATAAAAATATTAACATTAAATTAAGTTTTAACATTTAAATAAGTTAAATAAGCTTCTTTATAACGATTATTAAATTTCTTGTTTCTTTGTTTTAATCTTATTGAATCTGTTTAATTGATGATACTTGATTTGAAAGCTTGGGATATTGTGATTTTATTATAATTTTTGTTCTCTACTGTGCAAAACAAAATGTCTTGGAAAACAAATGTCTTGTTCCCCCAAGACATATTTTAACCTTTTTTCTTTTGTCAAACTAAATTCATTTGCATCACTTGTTCACACTATTATTTATTCTTGTTTGAACTTGTTAAAACTGTTTTTTATTTATACTGTTTTTTAATCTGTTTTTATCCAATATATATCTTGTAAAAATTGTATTTTGTATATTGTATGTTTCAATAAATATAATTTTCATGCAATACAACGATCTTATTATATAAAAATAAAAAGCATCAGATTAAATGTTTACATATCAATAATTGCCAAATAGATTTTGAGCAGATTTTTTGGATTTTATGAGATGAACAAAATTTTATAAACCCACCGCTGAACCAGGGGCCCCTGGTAAACCTGGTTCCCCGGGGTAACCCTGTGTACCTCTATTTCCCTGAAATTGTATTTAATATATACTGAAAATATTAACAATAGTAAACACTGATATTTAATATGATAAAAACCCATATTATAAGTCAATGTAGTTCAATGAAATATACAAATACAACAAAACTACTCTGTAACACACACTACAAATTGATCAAAAAAAATCAGATCAACTAAGCAGTATTGTAACAATATTATCTACTAAATCTTATATTATTAATGTAATCAAGAAAAAAGCACAAAGTTTTATATACCAGTACATCAGAGCTACTAAGACTACTATTAATATCCTAAGCATTAAAATCAAATTACACAAGGGTGTAAAACAGTTTAGTAAAAAAGTTAAAAATGTTTACCGGTAGACCAGCTGGACCCTGCTCCCCAGTATCACCCTTCTTACCAGGATAACCCTAACAATAAGAGGATAAAAACTACTTTAGCAATAAATTAATAAGCATAAGTAATTAGCATAGACGTACTATCCCCCCTCCCCCCTGTAATGATTGAGCAAAACAATTCAGTAGAGAAATGCATGTGGCGATCAAAGATAAAGTGATAACTTAAAAAACTGTCATCACTTAATTTTTTGAGAGAAACCCTCTCCCCCTTTCGTTAATTCTGTCTACACCACTAAAGACTAAACATAATAAACAATAGTTATATATTAGCTTGAATTTGTTTCAAACTGACCACTAGTCCAGGATTTCCTGGTTCACCTTTCAAACCAGGTTCTCCCTGCAAAGAATAAGAACAAGAGCATTCATTTACTGGAAAGTTAATATATCAGAAAATTACTCAACAGATTATAATTATTATAAGTCTCTAGAGCAATAACTTTTATGCAAGATGACAAGAGCCATTGTGAAAATTGATAATATGCCATATGAAATATACACATGCAAAGAGAGTGTGTTTCAAGTAATAGTACTAGAACAGGAAAATTGAAGTATATAATTAGAAAGAAAATATAGATATTGATACTACCATAGCACTCAAAATGATACAAAAGACTTCATTAAACACAGCAATTAATTTCATAAAACTTCATTAAAAACATAGCGAAGCAATATGATGGAAACTGACATAGAATGTATTTTAAATCTTTTTCATCAATTATCTCACAAATAAAAAGATTGTATTTGATTAATTATTATGAAATTATAAAAAACATATTCATACTGACTAACACATTTAGAACTTTGACACAATAAAGAGCACATTTTTAATGGATCTAATACTGTTTTTATAATGTAAAATTGTCTAAACTAAATAAATTGTAAATTGAAGCACAACGTAATTTAAAAAGTCAACTAATTATGAATAAAATACTGCACGTAAACCAAAAATGAGACAGACCATTGGCCCTGGTGCCCCCGCTGCCCCCTCATAGCCTCTTTTACCAGGATCACCGGGCTGACCTTGGGGCCCCATCGGACCCTGTTTGAGTAAAAGAAATTTAAATTGATACACAAGCAAGATAATAAGGCTTAGAGGCAAACGATAGCATTCTAAAAAAAATATGCATGCAGTAAATTTTATGCAGTCAAGTTTTATTACTTATAATTTTAACCAAATCTGAAATCAGTTATATAATCATTCATGCAATTGAAAATGAAATATGGCAGAACCACGGCAATAAGGGACTGAAAGTTATTTTATTCCAAAATTTAGAATATTTAAATGTTGCATAATACTCTGTGACATTTTTAAAAATTGAAATTTAACAAAAATTCAACTAAGAATTAAACTAAGATATTGCGTGCTTGAAAATTGCAAAGACAGAGCAAAATTAAGACCACTGGAAAGTCAGAAAGGTTAAAATACACTACATCAAGTTAAATTATCTACTGAAATGTTTAATGAATAAGAGTCTCACCACAAATCATTATCGTTATCAATTAATCAAAAAAGAATAATCTAAAGAATGATTCTTTAGTTATTTACGTTTATTTCATATTTATTTCACATCAATCACAAATTTTAACACAATAAACCTCCAACTACTATACGTGTGATAAAGAATGAATTCAATGATACCGGTAAATTTATTTCAAATTGTATATAGTTAAAAAATCAAATAAAAATTTAGTTTTAAAATGAAATCTACTAACCGTTAGTCCTGGTAGACCTTCCTTACCAGCTGGTCCCTGTAAGAAAAACCCTAATATATAATATAACTAACCTATTAAAAATTTATATAAAAATCAAGTTATACTGTATTAATAAATTATAATAAATACTTTGTTATTATTTTAAGATATAGTTATCCTTCTTATTTTATGCATTCCTCTATGTTGCTTAGTGAAGTTTATCTGAAAGGTACTTTGATAAATAAAGAAAGGAACTATATTTACATTACATTACATTATACACTGATAATTAATATACAGAATATCAGATCAATAAAAAAGGTGACTGACTACATTTATCTACGAATGCGCTAATATTTATAACAAAACATTGCAAGCATACCTGAGGTCCCATTAATCCCGATTTGCCCTAAATAATCACATAATAAAGGATACAGTTTATTAAATAAAATAAAGTATATTGGTATTTTAAAAAATAAATGAAAATATTATTACAAATATTTGTTTCTTTCTTTAGTTGAGTAACTCAAACTTGTAACTTTCAGCTTTATGTATTTCAGATTTAGCCTTTGTTATATCTTCAATAAATGTAGAGTTTTCACTTGAATACTGTACAAGAATAAAATCAAGACTAGTGATGAATGTTTTTTATTTTTCAAAAACATATTTTACATTGATATAAACATTTTGTGCAGCCAGTAGATAAAGTTACTAAATATTAGATAGATTTACTTACAGGATCACCAGCTGTCCCTGGAGCACCTTTATTTCCTGGTAAACCCGGAATGCCTCTTGGACCTAGTTTTCCAGGTTCCCCTGGTTCACCCTAACATTGTAGTAAATGGACAAAATATATAAAATAATTTTGTTTAAATTATCAACTAACAATAGTTTTTTAATTACCTCAATAATTTATTATCAGCTCAGCAGCTCGTAAGAATGGTAAAATATGTAATGAAAATCAATTGATAAGGAATAGAGAATTAAGGATAGGGGTGATTAAAAAAATAAAATGTTTAAGAAATTCTTCAACAGTACTCATTAGCATATATTTTCATATGCAAGTTCAACATGCAAGCAATAAGATAAATAGAATATAAATGTGACTAAATATAAAAAAGGCAAATATTAAAACTATATCTTGCAAACCTTTAATGTGATGATTTCATACTTAGCTCCCTATAAGCAAAAACATTTAATAATATTATTTCTGATTTATTTGTATACAATAAATAGTTATGAGCAATTTATTGTGTGATCTTAGAATCAAAAACAATACAACAATACATGATTATATGGCTAAATCTTCCAATAAAAGTAGACGATTATAAACTGATGAATTTATTCTACAGCATATAATTCAATTTAGAATAAAAAGCTAATATGGTGTAGATTTAAAACATTGCGCCACGTAAAGCCAATATTATAACTATACAATGATAAAGGCACACATTAGAAATATAAACTTTGTTAAAAATAAAAGTAATTAACCTTTATTGTAATAACTTCTACATAACCAAACGAACCATCATCCAGTTGTTTAACTGATCTCTTTGTTGAAGACTAAACAAATTAAATAATCTAATTTAGCATATTACCTTTAGTATATTTTCGGCAATCTATTTACTAAATATTGCTATAAGATTGACTATTTGTGACATTTTGCTCGCAATGTCATCAAAGAATCTAGAACTTCATCAAAAGCTTTTTGAAACACAGCTTATTGGCAAATAATTCATAAATCCCTAACAAATTACATTTAATATCAGATTACTGGTATTATTAAATTTTGACTGAACCTAGCTACCTGTTGGTAATGTAAAAAAATTCTCACAAGTTTAGTTTTTTCAGTAATTTCAATATGAAATTTCTGAAATTCATTCAAAATACTTAAACCTGTTATATGCATCAACCTGTCAAATATTTCTTCTAAATTAAGCACTTACAGTAGGGAAGGGGGCGATTTATTTTCATTTCCAGAGCTAGCTGACAATCATTTTCTTTTGTTTTTGGTTTTTGACTAATTTGTATACATTTAGTTTATAACATTCAAAATATATCTGTATCTAAGGAAGCGGAAGCCTACCAGCTTTACAGTTTATGATTACAAACAAGAATGTTTACTATGCAGGGGTGAGGAGCGATCGCTCCATCAAAGTTTAAATTAACATATGAAAATATTATATCGACTATGTAGGGGGGGGGGGGCGATCGCTCCTTCCAGCTTTAAATTAACATGTAAAAAATAAAACTACGTAAGGGGGGCGATCGCCCCCATCGCCCCCTCATGGGATCGCCCCCATCGCCCCCCCATGGATTATAGGCACTAATTTTTTTACCGACTTATAGGCACTAATTTTTTTACAAGTGCTAATAAAAACTAACATTTTCAAACGAATGCATTTTATTAGACAGTGGTAAGGTACTAGCAGCATCTACTGATAATATAATTGAAAGATAAAATGAAAACTTAAACATGTGATTGATATAATTATAAATAACCCTTATTTGTGGAATTCCATCCTGAGGGGCCGTCTCATAAGGATCAAAGGCTTCTTCAGATTCCTTTCTATCATCCTGATATTTTAAAATTAAAATATAATTTAAAATGATTTAATATATGATTTAAATGATTTAATATTAACTAGAATCTTAAATTACTTTAGATGATGCATGTCAATAAATAAACTTGAAAAAGAAACATTTCATAAGAAGTTATTTGTAAAGGTATTGAGCATTAACAGAGTTCATAAGAAAGTAGCACTAATTCAACTTAACCAAGCAGCAGTTACCTGGAATAGAATTTAATTGAAAATATTATTTATTACTTAAACGACTTTTTTTCTTGTATACAAAAATTAATATTATCATATAAAAACATTTTAGTTGTTTCTTGATTTTGCTTTACTTTCATTTCTCTTAAAATTCATTTAATGTAATGTTTGAATCATACATTCCTAAAAATTAAAACACAGATCTCTTAATTTCATTTCATAATAAATGACGCTTTAATAAATGACATTAAGACGCATATTCAAAAAATTAAATAAAAACATATATGAGCCCAGAAATCGAGCATGGAACTTAGACAAAACATTGGCGAAGAAGTTTGTGTGTAAATATTGAGTGCAAACTGTTGCTATGAAAAAAATTTCAGTGAATGCCGAAAGACAATTATTACATCTTTCCTCTAATATATTTCCAAGCGTCTCTCGGTTATTTATTATTGTAACCGCCCGGGGCGCCACTCTCTACACCAGTCTTTCAATGTGATAGGTCAATTTTCAATAATATATTTTTTTCTGCAAATGTATATTTAGAAATACGTCTTATTTCTAGTTTAAAAAACAGCGCGCTATAAGACGAGGCAAAGCAAAGTAGCATTTGAAACGGTATATCTAAACATAAAATACCGATTATAGAGTAAATTTTGATTTTAAGCTGAAATCTAAGTGCATAGCCGATAATAATTCGATAATAAACGTATTTTTTGTGATTATTAATTAAAAGTCCAACTGAAAATCTATCCTAATCGGGTAGCCTGAATTTGCAAGTACTGGGGGTGGAAACTGCAAGTATTGGAAAATGCAGGTAAAGCTGTCGGGGTGGAATTTGCAGGCACTGGAAAATGCAGGTAAAGCTGTCAGGGTGGAATTTGCAAGTACTGGAAAATGCAGGTACTGGAAAATACAGGTACTGGAAAATGCAGGTACTGGAAAAGGTACTGGAAAATGCAGGTACTGGAAAATGCAGGTACTAGAAATGCAGGTAATGGAAAATGAATGTATAGGCCTAAAGGAAAATGCCTAAAGGAAAATGCCTAAACCCTACGCCTAAAAGAAAATGCATGGTTAAAATATATTTTATTTAGTAAAATTATTTTAAAAACGATTAATTTTATAATTAATATTAAAAGAAACGAATAGTTAACATCAATCAATCAATAAAAGTTTAACGTCTGTTTAACCGTCGAGGGACGATATCGCAGACGTCCCTCAGTATCAGGAAAGACACATGCTCCACCCAAGCAGTGAGGACAACCATCAACTGAGAGAGGAAACCATTTAGCCGGGAAGTCAGTCCGTTAAAAGAAAAAAAAATCTAAGGTGGAAATAGATAAGTTTTAAGATGAGAATGAAAGAAATGAAACGAAGTAGAGGAACGTAAGC
>JAQIXG010001622.1:0-21019 GCA_034700105.1 Oconnorella tubifera
AGACAGACAGACAGACAGACAGACAGACAGACAGACAGACAGACAGACAGACAGATAGATCTGTAGATCATGATTATAAATCACTATGTGCATATTGCCCTAAAGACTTGACTTACAGGTCAATGTGCTTAGACTGAGTTAATCTTTGACTGAATTTTAATTTGCTTGGTCTAAAGTTTGACTGATAATTACTATAAACACTATTTCAATGTATTTGCATGCAGGACGTTCAGTACGCAGACATTGATCATTACAATGAAAGACGTGTATTCACTGTTGATGACATTGCATTCAATGGAATCAAGGAATACTTTGAATTACTACAAAGTGGAGGAATGAGAACTGTTATCATTCTTGTAATAAATAGTTTTATTTTTCTTTTTATTTGTTCGTTTATTTACTTGTGTTGATCAGCCACACTAATCATCTTAGTTATTTGTTTATATACGCCTTAGTGTTCTTATTGAAAACATGGCGTTTCAGTTTTATGATATGGAATGGAAATATTATTATAAAAGAAATACGATATTATATTATATTATATTACATTATATTATATTACATTACATTACATTATATTACATTATATTACATTACATTACATTACAATACATTATATTACATTACATTATATTACATTACATTAAGTTACATTACATTCTATTACATTACATTATGTTTCATCCATTGAACGCGATAGCATAGTTGGGAAAACTCCTTTCTACTAACCAGAGTATCGTGAATTCAAATCTTGATCCAGTCAAAAACAGAGAAAATTAACTGAAAATGTCAATTGATTAAAATAAAATATTAATACAGCATAATAAATATGAATAAAATAACCACATTCCATTATTGCTACTTTACAATGTAAATTCAATTGGAAGAAAAGTTGAATTGCTTTCTTTTCATTACATAGACTTTCTCTGACAATGAAAGAACAATGAACAGTTGGTTGGGTTCCATTCTCGATGGCGGACATCCAACATGCTCTTCCGCTCTCGTTTCTCATTCTCTACTTGACAACCATGACGTCACTCATACGTCACCGTCAAATTCGGCTTCTTCAATTTCTGAAAGTTTCATTTCAGATCATAGAAACGAGATAGATTTAACAAAAAGAGAAGTACTGGACATTGAACGTATTTATTTCAGTAAAACAGAAATTGACAGAGCGAATAATGCTGGTCATCCACTTTATAAAAACGAAGAAATGAATTCTGAATACGGTCGATTAGATGGTCAAACCGAAAGACAATTCGAATTTCAAAACATTGGACAAAGTATTACAGATAAACAGACAAATTCACTCGATAAAGAACTGCACAAAAAATGTTCCCGAACTCCCGAAATCCACTCAGAAAATAACTACTTTGAAAAAATCTCATCTCAATCATTAATTCCAACTAGACATCAAAACCACGAACACACCCCCTTAGAATTCAACCAATCAACGAACGGTTTGAAATTGGAACCCTTACAAATAAATCCAGACTACTCGACTCAGATGTCTCCTTATTCTGAGCATTTTAATGGTGACCAATATGAAGCAAGTTGCTTGCCAGCTGTGGTGTTCAACAGTTGTGCTGAGAGAATCCCATCTTGCAGAAGAGCTTTGTACTTATCTCCACCTACTGAGGTTATCCATTATGAAAGAGGATACATCTATCCAGACTCCAGTGATGTATCCGAAGTGAACCCGTTAAGTCACTCGCTAAGTGATTCAAGCCAAGGTTATGATTCTTTGATGATGACTACGACTATGATGATGAAGGCAACAAACGTGTACAACCTTTACGATACTTATTCGGCCATGAGAGAGGGGGTGGGGAGGGAACAGAGTGATTTTAGCACAAGATTTGGGAGGAATAAAAGAGGCAGTGAGAGGTTTTTGAGAGGAGATGAAGAGATTGAAGAAATAAGGCAAGATAATTGTGAAATGGGAGAGTTGGAACAAGAAGCTTATTTACACGTGGGAGCTATGGCTTCTGCTATACAATGGTCAGTTTGTATTAGAGAACAATTAAATATTATATATATTGTTAAAGTATTCAGGTAATTTTATATTTTAGTTTTACATAATTATTGTTAAAATTAATATATTGATTGATTAATTACAAGTAGGGCCTAAACTTAATGACAATGGTAAACTAATAAAAACAGGCATAAATCAAAATTTTAATCTGAAATAAACAAAATTAAGTCAGTGAAAGAATAATTCTTTCAAGTTTTATATGTAGTTTGTTATTTTCGTAATTTTTCGCTTATCACTCACAGAATTAAGTTTTTGATGACTCTTTGATAGAGTAGTTTGTGCAAAGAATTGAAGGCATTGCACTTGTATTCATATAATCATTCACAGAGACGACAGATCTCTTTCATTTTCAAACCTGGCATAAACGGAAAAATATTATTTTCTATTAATTTCGGTGAAGCGTTTCGAGCGACGGATTTAAAACCGAAAGATCTCTATTTCGAATCTCGTGAAATGTCGCTGAATTGCTACACCCTTTAGCAAGACGCGAAAATTCACAGCTGTTAGACATATGTCTGGACGCGTTTTTGAGAACTTTAAGATAGTCATTCTGTGTATAAATTTCAAATATTTGTCAAAAAATCAGTTTCACTCTGAAGTCTACAGTCAAATTTAAATCTCGATAAAGAATGAAAATAGATCCGATTCAATTACTGTGTAATTCGCAATATTTACTGACTTGTACACCCTTTAGAATACCTTGTTATTTAACACCTAGGCGTTCATGCACATTCATCGAAAAGTATTATACGTCATACTACATTAAAACATCAACTTTTAACTGATATAAACTTGAACTTTTTAACTTTCAACTCATCCAGTCGCTCTCTCAACGTCAAATCAGAATACCCGTCCGCCATGACACCCCTGACGTCATTAATCTCTACGTCATCAGAGGCGCGTTCTTTAACAACCAGCAGGCCGAAAAACTTAACCGAAAAACACAGGCGAGGGGGAAGATCCCTTGAAATGTGTAGGGGTGGGAGGGCGTATACAGCTTGGGAGGGGGAGGGAGGGTTCGAGGGAGGGAGGGGGATAAGGGACGACCGGGGTGGGTTGCTGTGCGCTGTGTGCGGGGACAATGCGGCCTGTCAACATTACGGGGTGAGAACGTGCGAGGGGTGTAAGGGATTTTTTAAGGTTTGTAGAAAATAAAGATTTTTAATCAGAAAATTATTGTTTGATTTAAATAGGCATATAATAATATAAATTAATAGTTGTATAATTAATAATTTAAGACTAATTAATAATTAAGTAAAGGAATTTACAAAATGTTTCATTTTTTTAATTTCAAGATTTTACAGAATTTTTTACGATTATGCTGAAGTTATTACTACAGTATTGAAGCTAATTCATTAGTTATTATTAGTTACGATAATAAGCTCGTAGGCTAGCTAATATCTTGTGACTTGCCGCACCCTTAGTAGAAGCTTAAATTGACAGCTTTCAGCCATAGGTCAGTTAACTGTCAGTGATTTTATTAACAAGCGTTAATTCAAACTTTTTAATTTTAATGTGTACTCTATTTTATAAAATATTAAGTCTTACAATTTACAGGGCCTACATTTTGTTGTTGCTTTTATCAACGATTAAAATGATTTTTAAAAGCTTTAAATTATTGTGAATTGTTTTAGAGAACGGTTCAAAAGTGTTCCAAGTATGTGTGTCTGTCTGGCAAGAATTGTCCGGTAGACAAACGAAGGAGAAATAGATGTCAGTTTTGTCGATTTCAAAAATGTCTAACTGTTGGCATGATAAGAGAAGGTAGGCCTATGATGAAAGAGATTTTTGTATATATGATTAAGCTATAATTGTCATTTTGGAATATTATGAAGTTATATATCATTATAATTTTTGAGTATAATTAAGTTCTAATTATAATTCTTGAATATGTTTAAGTTATAATTAGAATTTGTATGTATTATTAAGTCTAAGTTAGTTGTTCGTTTTGTTGCTTCACTGATTGTTTGTCTGTATGTCTGTGGAGATACACAGACATACAGAATTAGGCAGACATACATATCTGTCTGTCTGTCTGTCTGTCTGTCTAACAGTGTCCATTATTTATCTTTTAAACTCTGTCTAACTTATTCCATAATAGATTCCACAATAGATTACAAAATAGACTAGGCTACTCCATGATTTAACTTTATCTGTCTATTTATCTGTCTACCTCCAATCTGTCTTACTGTCTATTTTTACCTGTCCATCTATCTGTCTGTCTGTCTGTTAGTTGTTAGGACAGATTCACTTAAGGGTCGCCGCGGACGGCTCCCCTCAAAACCCAAGCCTAATCCGATGGACCCCACGGGGCCCCGTACCCCCCTCACCCACCTTGCTTCCCTCGTCCAGGCCTATATAGACAGCCTGCCCGATCAATCTCACCTAGATTATTCGCTGGTAATTACTTAAAGTTTTATAAGCTTTTCAATTTAATTGTTTTTTATTATAGTCAACAACACAAGAAGAGTTCTTTAAATTCAAAATGCAGACACATTTTTTACATTTTATGACAAGATTTTATGACATTTTCTGATTTATAAACATAATTCTACTAAATATAAAAGTATAAAACATACTAAATATAAAACTTTTTCAAAAAATATTTCAACTATGATGAGAGGGGGGAGGAGGGTGAAGGTGGGGGCGATTGACAACATCGCTCCCATATGAAATCGTCAATGTAAAATATTGTGAAATAAAACTGAATTTGTTTGTTATGTCTATGAATCAATTATTTTTTTCATAAATTAATTTCTTCAAGATTTAGGGTGCCACATATCGCTAAATATATAATTTTTTGCAGTTTTGATGTAACATTAAGCAATAAATAATAATTATTTTTACAGTGGTAGTCAATTTACTGTCGAATAATTCAGATTATTAATGTTTAGATAATATTCTGTTAAGCTAACATTTTAAATAATCTGCACTAAATAATTATTTATAGTTCGCTCAGAGTCAAAGATTGTCTGCAGATTGTATTCTCGCTCGAGTCGATACGTCAGAGCACGACGCTCAACTTTGCAATGACGTCATTTCGCAAGCCAGTGACGTCATTGAATCGTGGACCAATATCGTGCCTGGATTTTTAGAGCTAAGCGCAGAAGACAGAAAAGCTTTGTTCTTAGGCTCATTTCTTAATATTTTTGTTCTGCGATTAGCTCACAGGTTAAAAACAAATTACATTATATATATTTGTTATTATTGGTACAATTTTTATTATTGTTGGTAGAATATGTGTGTATATGTCTGATTTATATATGTCAGAAGTTACCCTATCCTACTTCAAATAAAAGGCTTCGTTAAAGGGTGCAACAAATGAGCGATTTCTTTTATTTGTTTATTTAGACTATATATTTTAATATATGTTTGCTCTCGAGTAAATTACTTCTAAAGCCTTTTAGAAATAATTACACTGTTTAGTGCAATACTATTTTTTTTATAAAAAGAAACTTATCTTATTTTGCACCCCCCGTCCCCCGTGTACCACCCTCGTTAATTCAATGATTCAAATCATATCTACTTTTAAATTTTTCTTAATAGGAATTATGGGATGCATACTATAACTTCAGTGTATGCCTACTTTAAATGTTTTTAACTAAACGCTAAGTTCTATTTAGATTTCATTTGTAATTTATCTACTTATAATCTTTCTGTCTATATCTATATTTAATATTAAATTCCAGTTTATTTTTGAAATAAATTGATTGATCCTACTAATACTTACTTATTATTCTGATTACAGACACAGCTCGATGTCTGATGAAGTTTTAACTTTCTGTAGCGGTCTGGTTCTACATAGGCAGCAGTTTACTCTGGAATTTGGATCATGGATAGAATCCATACTGGAACTAGGCAGTATACTAGCGAACAGAGATACTAGTCTTACTGATGTAGCCTGTATTTCTGCTCTTATTCTATTCACTGGTTTGAAATTCTATTGATTAATTTCTACTCATTAACCCTTAATTCAATTCTCATCTTTTTTTAACGGTTAACAAATTTATTTTAAAATAACACGTTATATCATAATAAATCACTTTGCATCAAAATAAATAAACAAAATACTAAGTTCAGATTAATAGTGCAGTTAATTAAAACAATGATTGGACACAGACTAATCATCTTGCCCAAGATTATCAAATAATCTTTTTTGTGAAAAGAACTTAGTGGTAACATATCTGACTCTGGCGTTTTTGATCCGGGTTCAACTCCAATTTGTGTTCTATTCGCTGGTTGACTCAGCTGTCCATGCTTTTGGGGAAATGAGTACAAGTTGTTGACTGGGGAAGAATGACAAGATCTGTGAAACAGTAGACTCTATGTTCAAGACTGCTGGCTTAGATCAGCTCAATTGTATTTCTCCTTGTTGGCTTAGATCAGCTTAATTGTATTTATCCTTGTTGTCTTATATCAGCTTAATTGTATTTATCCTTGTTGGCTTAGATCAGCTTAATTGTATTTATCCTTGTTGTCTTAGATCAGCTTAATTGTATTTATCCTTGTTGGCTTATCTCAGCTTAATTGTATTTATCCTTGTTGGCCATCTCAGCTTAATTTAATTTTAGTTACAGTTCAAATATGTGAAATAGATTAACTATTACGTTTTATCATGTGATTTAAATGAAATATTCTTGTTTTTGCTTCTTATATTTTGAATTAATTAAATATTCATATGCTCATTTCATATATTTTCAATTAAATAACTATTCTTATTATTACTTCTTACATTAAAGCTCGTAAAGGGTTAAAGGATCAAAACTCAGTCGAGACGCTTCAAGCGACCGTGTTGGCCACCCTGCACCGATACTGCGAGCAAGAAAGAGGCTCATCCTACTGCTCCACCATGCTGGACTTACTGCCACAGATTGAGGACCTCTCAAGAAAAGGTTTACAACTACTGGCAGAGATTAACGTAAACAACGACTTGGCCATGCCGTTATTTATACGGCAACTTTTAGTGGCTACTTACGAAAGAGCGGACTAGAGATGAAAATTTGATTTAAATTGTTTTTAAGTTATTTTTAAATGATCTCAGATACTGTAGATCTATCTGGTAGAGGTTGTGGATATCAAAATATGGGTCGGGGATTCAAATCTTAGTACTTATGAATTTAGAATTCCTATAATATATGAATTTTGACAAATAATTGAATGTAATGTCACGATAGCATTAACCAGGTGTTTTAAAGGATATAGTATTTTGTACTGCAGTGGAGTAGGCAAGGGGGGGGGAGGTTGTAACCCTTTTATTGGAAGTTAAGACTTTTTTTCATGTTAAAGAAGTAGTTTAGTGAAACCCCCCTTTTGTGACGACGTAATACAACTTTTTGTGTTCGATACATATATTTAATGAACAAATATACGCAATTTAAGAACAAAAATGAGTGATAACCTAAAAAAATAAAGAAAATAAACTTTTAGAGGAACCCCCTCTCCCCTAGTAAATTCTTGGCTACGCCACTGGTTTGTGTGTGTGTGTCTGTATTATTGTTTACTATAGCTGTAATTAGTATAAAATAAATTAATTTGATTTTCTTTCATTATTAATGAATACAATTGTTTATAGAATATAAGTTTCACGTTATGTTCGTCTATTAATTCGTTTCTTTCGTAACGTCACATCAGCACAAAAGCTACCTTACGATATCAAGCCATTCTATAATTGATTAAATCTCATGAAATCTTATAATAACTTCACTATTTCACATTATTACCAAAATATTTAAAACTATATCATAAATTTCAAAACTTTTAAAATTCGCGATTTACTCAGTTTAAATTAGCATCTCGGTAGTTCGTCAACAGAAATTTGTCTACCGATATTTGATCTATCACAACACTAGTATTAGGGTTAAAGTGGTTAGGCTAGATCAAGACTCTGTTGATAGATCAAGACTCTGTTGACCAAATGCCTGTAGACCAAATTTCTGTAACACAAATCTCTGTAGACAAATGATTGTACGCCAAATGTCTGCAGCTGGTGTAGACCAAATGTTTGTAGACCAAATATCTGCAGACCAAATGTCTGTAGACCAAATGCCTGTAGACCAAATGTCTGTAGACCAAATATCATACCCAAATGTCTCTACATCAATTATCACTCAATCTTTCAAAATCGTCTGCTTAATATCAAAGCTAACGACAGAACTGTTCCTATGTTGGAATCTCCACAGCCTTTGCGGCTAGTGGCAGAATTTCTTCTGTTTTTAGCTTCCAGTTTACGATATCCTTACTTACACTACACCATAGCTCACCATGGTGAGGCTCTGAGTTGATGCAATGCTTCTTTACTTCATCACGTTGTTCCTATATAGACAACGCTTTCATTTAAACAACCGTTGCACATTAATTAATTTAATTAAGGGTACTTTTAATGTCTGGATTGTAGTATTATACTAAAGGGTGTAGCTACTTAAGTTTAATGTCTGGATTAGCGCATATATGAACGATGTCGAAGACGTAGCTGTCAATTCAAGCGCCTTACTAAATGGTGCAGCTAGTTAGGGAAAATAGCGAGCTATCCGGGATTCAAACCTGGATCTATCGATTTCGAATCCAGCGCTCTAACCACTTCTCTACAAACCTTGACAATTAATTCATTCATTAAATTAATTAATCTAAGTCTAACGTCACCAACTATGTATACCGGTAAGTAGCTGACAATTTAAGAGCTTTACTAAAAGTGCAGGAAGTTACAGGAATAGTGAACATTCAGGAGAATTGAACTTGGATCTGCTGAGTCATGATGATAATGAAATATTTATCTAACTAGTTAAAAGCAAAGTTTGTAACTAGTGTAAATTAATTACTTGCTGCACCCTTTAATAAGACATCTAATTCAACCGTTAACTAATCCACTGAATTCAGACATTACTCTATACTGAATCAAAACCAAATATCTTAAATCATGTCTCAATATTATTACTATTAAATCTATAACATGCTGCACCCTTGATCAAAAGGATTAATTCAACAAAGTAGAGTTATACCTCAGTGTAATGCAGTGTTATGAAAGTATTACAGTTAAATTCTAACTCTCATAAAATTATTACATAAAACTACTAAATCTATAGCTTGCTGCACCCTTGAGTAAGACGATTAATTCAACAAAGTATACCTCAGTTCCATGCAGTAGTTCAAAGCGGTAGAAGCAAGCCCAGGCATCACCATAGTCTGGATCTATCTTGACCGTACGATGAAACCACTCTCTGGCCTTCGTGGTCTTACGCTCTGACCAAAACAATCTAGCAATGGAAAGCTACTGGTCAATAATGTCAATAATATCAATCAGTCAATAACGTCAATATTGTCAATAAAGTCAATAAACCAGTAATGTTAATAAAGTCACTAATGCCAATAAAGACAATAATGTCAATGAAGTCAATAATGTTAATAGTCAATAAATTAATAATGCCAATAATCTCAATAATGTTAATAATGTCAATAACATTAATAAAGTCAATATTGTCAATAGTCAATAAAACTAAATTTCAATGAAAAAGAAACAACAGATCAATACGTATAATTGCTCTGTTTTAAAAAAAAATCCTTAAAAACAACCATAAATACTTGTTATTTAAATTGACAAGCTAAATTAATTAAAGCAAATTATTAAAAAAGCATCAAGCATTCACTCATAACTATATTTCAACTAATTCCTTGAATAAAATAGCCTTTTGTGCTGATGTGACGTTAAACAACAAACAAACGTACTTAGATGCCGCCAGTAAGACGTGTGCGTTATGTTCGCATTTCTTTAACGCGTCGACACTTTTAGTTTTACGCTGGGGTCTTGGTTCCATGAATATCGCTTCAGACCAGAGTTGACCAGCTGTGGGGCATTCCTGTAGAGCTACAAACATTCGGTAGGCCTTGGGTTCAAATCCGCTCAGGAAAGGTTTAAATTTGAATAAATGTCATATAAAGTTGTATAATTATGATAGATAATTATACGTTAAGCTACATGTCATGTCTACTTTATGAACAAATTTTCAGAAAAGGCTAAACAATTATTTATCTAGTTAGTGGTCGGTGTGGTCAGTGATTTAAATATAAATATTCATATAAAAAACTATTTGAAATTAGAGTTTAACAAACTAATATATAACATAATAATCGTAAAAATATCACGAAGCATTTTATTAAAGGGTGCAACAAATCGGAAAAATATTGACCCTGAACAATACTACCCTACATTAAATCATTTCATAGTACAAATTAATTATTAAGGTTACGTTTAATATCTGGATTACCGTATTATATGAAAGATGTCTCAGACGTAGCTGTCAATTTAAGCGTCTTACTAAATGGTGCATACAGTAAGAAAAACAGTGATCTATCCAGGATTTGAACCTGAACCAATCGCGTCCGAGTCCAGCGCTCTAACTACTTCTCTAATAAGCATTGACAAGATTAACTTCTGTTTAACCATCGAAGGACGATATCGCAGACGTAAATAATCATAACATTTGTTTATTAAATAACATTAAATAAATAAATAAAATAAACCTTTAGCCATTAAACTAAATCCGATATTTTTAAGTCCGCTACGGTTTTCAATGCGTACAGCTTCAAGCCAGAGATCCGGTGACTTGGGATTCTTTAGTCTGGCTTTCTCCAGGATGGATCTGGCTTTGATCAACTGACCGGATTTCTCCTCAACACGGGATAAAAGGATCCACAATGGGATAGAATCCGGACATTTCTTTAACTGAACGAATGAAAAATTATTTTTTCAAAACTGTCATATATTTTAAATAAAGACAAAATACTGATATATATTTATATGAAAACAGATAACAAAAATGAGATACTTACAAATAAGGGATAAAATAATAACGTATATTTATAAATATTAGATAAAAAAATTACACATATTAGTAAATATTGATAATAAATGACATATATTTATACACACAGAAAAAACAATGATATATATATATATTTATGAATAAAACATAAAACAATGACACACATATACATTTATTTATAATAAAAAAGAGATACACAAGAGACTAACTCCTTGTGTATAAGCGTCTCTCATTGCAGTCACATTATTGAACTGTTCCTCTATCTGTCCTCTCATAAGCCACAACTTAGGAAAGTTGGGATAATGTTTAAGAGATTCCTCCAGTAAGCTCTTTGCCTGGGCAATGTCACCCAGACACCACTCTAACTTGACGGACTTCATGAATACCTGGTCATCGATCAGTTGTAATCTAGTTGATAACTAATATTAACTAATTAGTAACTAAATAACTGAGCAAGTCTAACTATAAAACTAAACAATTAACTGACTAACTAGCTACCTGATTGTAATTCAATAACTGGCTTATTGATTGACTTACTGATTGATTAAACAACCAACTAACTGATTGACTAACTAGCTGACTAATTAACAAACTAATTAATTTTAACTAACTAAGTTACTAACTAGCTAACTAACTATCTAACTAGCCAACTAACTACCTACCTAATTAACTAACCAACTAACTAACTAACTGAATAAACTAGTTACTAACCCTAGCCGTAGGTGCACTATTACGCGCACGATGCAGCAGTCTCCTTGCTCTCTCATATTCATTATTCTCTGACTCTAGCTTGATGGCTGCCAGCCAGATCTCTTCACTGTTGGGATTGGCTTGGAAAGCCAGAGCCAGAATACTACGGGCTGCAGCCACGTCGCCCTGCATTTAAAAGAAATGTCATATTTCTTATAATTTAAAAAAAAAGTTTAGTCCTTATCTCACAAATTAAAAAAACCGTAACTTCTGAAAGTTGAAATTTCTTTCAGGAGATTTTTTCAAGTTACTATACTTAACTGTTAACTTTTTTTGTAGGGTTAGGATTAGGGGTAGAGATAAGGTTATAATTAGAATTTGGGTTAGATTTGGAATAAGGTTATAATCTTATATTCCATTTTGCAGGGTTAGGATTATGAGTAGAGTTAAGATTATGGTTAGAATTAGGGTTAGATTTTGGATAAGGCTACAATTCTTTTCCTCTCCATAGTTACTGCTATAGTCAGAATTAGGGCAGTTAGGGTTAGAATTACGGTTAGGTTATACATTCCTATTATATTAAAGTGTTTCATCTAATTCTTGCTAAAGACTAAAAGATTATTCTTCTACAAAATTGATTTAAATTTTCCAACCAAACAAACAATCAATCAAACAAGAAAGCGAACTTAGTAAAATGTGGTAAACCAATAAAAAAATTTAAATAAATAACGCACAGCCATCCATTTAGACTTGGCTCCCATCAACCAAAGCACTTCTGCCTTAGGACAATGGGCCACTGCTTTCTGCAGTAGCTGCTCCAATGAATCCCTACACAACAGAGTAGCTTAACGTCACATCAGCACAGAGACTACTTAGTGTTTTTAACAATACAGAATACTTTAGTAAAATACTTAAATTAACAGCTATGTCTGCGACATTGTTTGTGTAACACAGACACAAAACTTAATGCGCTGCACCCTTTAGAAAAAGCTTACATTTTAAACCACATCCGAGGCATATTTAAACATTACGTTAATCCAAACATTAAACTTAACTTGTTGCACCCTTTAGTAATGAACCTAGGCCTTATATTGTTAGTAAAAAGTTCATTCAAATTGCAAATTGTGTGATTGCAGCAAATATTTCCTATTTTTAACATTTGACATAGACAATATAATACAATTATCCAGATGGTTTTAAAGCCTAAGCTAATTTCAAAATTACATTCTGAAAACTTTTCTCGCTTAATGGTAAGAATCTAAAAGATTTATTACTTTAAAAAACCTGAAATGAAAGAAAAATGATTATCATTATTATTCAACATAAATAAATCTATTAAATTCATCAAACAATAAAACTAACATTCTTACTAAAATTCATTAATACATAAATACTTTATCGAAATAAAAAAAACATCTTTAATTGAAATAGTAACACTAATCATTTTCATAATAAAGTATTATTATCTGTAATACCTAGTTCCGTGGTTCTTTTCAAAATACGCCGCGTTTAACCAGATGTTTTTTTTTGACGGGAAGACAGTCAGAGAGTGGGTGTACATGGCCCGGGCAACTTCATATGCCCCGTGCACAGCGGCCTGGTTGTAAATAAATATTTCACACAAAAGTTCAGTTAGATTAAGTTTATTTCCTGGATTACCGTATTATATGAATGATGTCTCCGAAGTAGCTATCAATTTAATCGTCTTACTAAAGGGTGCAACAAGTTCAGTTAAATGTCTGGATTACCGTATTGTGTAAACAATGTCTCAGAAGTAGTTATTAATTAAGCGTAGTACTAAAGGATGCAGCAAGTTAGAGAAATAGTGAGCTATCCAGGATTTAAACCTAAACCGGTCATGTCCCATCCAGCGCTCTAACCACTTCTCTAACAAGATTTTTCCAGTTCATCATTCAGTTAGTGAGTTGATCTCCCATTGTCATTTGTTAGCCTCATTAAAGGGTGCAGTCTAATCTGGGATCTTTTGATTACAAGTAAGGTATGTTAACCACTTTGCTGTTAAATAAATTCATTAACTTACAGCTTCTGCGTCTTCCATCCATGTGTGCTTTCTATCCTCCTCATCAATTCCAATACCAATAACATTACGACTGTGAGTACAAGATTTAAAATAATTTCATTTAAGTTTAACGTCTAGATTATCGTATTATATGAACAATATCTGTCTCAGATGTAGCTATTAATATAGAGTCTTACTAAAGGGTGCATCAAGTTAAGTTTAACATCTGGATTACCATATTATAAGATGTCTGTCTCAGATGTAGCTGTTAATTTAAGCATCTTACTAAAGGGTGCAGCAAATTAAATTTAACGTCTGAATTATCGTATTATATAAACAATATCTCAGATGTAGCTGTCAATTTAAGCATCTTACAGTCTTACTAAAGGGTGCAACAAGCTAGAGAAATTGTGGGATACCCTAGCGTTCGAGTCCAGCGCTCTAACCATTTCTCTAACAAATCTCAACATTGCAAAGTCTTTGCTTTACACAAGCTTTAATTAAATAACCAAATTTGAGCTGATGTAACGTCAAACAAAGTACTTTACTAACACGATAGCTTGACACGTCACAACACTGCCTGACTTCTCTGCATCTTCTGCATCCTTCAACCAGTGCTCTCTGTTGATCTCCACTCCATTAGCTCTCAACGATGTCAAAGCTGAACAAACAAATCAATTTTAACTTAGCTTCATTATTTTAACTTTTGACGTTTAACCATAATTAATTACTTAACTGCTAATGTTTAACTTTAACTTTAACTATAACAAATCACTTAACTTGATTAAATCAGTTTAATCAAGTTTAATATTAATGACTAAATTACAATGCAAATAACTAGCTATCAGCATTTCTCGCTAAAGGGTGCAGCAAGTCACTGAATTTATATGCGCTCGATGCTAGACTAAACAGATGATTTTAGTGCTAATATGACATTAAGCAAGAACAAAATAACAACGATGTCTCAGACGTAGCTGTCAATTTAAGCGTCTTACTAAGGATGCAGCAAATTATCAAAATCATGAGCTATCCGGGATTCGAACCCGGACCTATCCCGTCCGAATCCAGCGCTCTAACCACTTCTTTAACAAGCCTTGTCAACTTAATTTATTTATTATTGTCTATGATAATTAATCACCGCTATTTGATATTTATTCTTACGTATAGTAGCAAATAAACAATATCATTCTTATGGCCTATTCCAGGTACATATGTACAGATTCGGTTAAATTATACAATGATTTGTTTTAGTAGCATGACGTCACTAAAACCTGATAACGCTGAAGTCCAATGAATTAGATGTAATCACCAAGGGCCTTGCACATTTTAACCAATATATAGTTTCAATTAGTTTTTTAGTTAAAAAGTTTTCCTGGAACCCGAAATAAATATATTAATTGACGATTCTATTTATAACTGGAAATACCTCTTTCGACTATCTTATCCACCATGTGGGTATTCCCTTGAGCTTCTTCCAGCTTAGCGGCAGTGATCCAGATCTGCCCGTCTGTTGGAATGTTCTCTCTGGCTCTGTTCAGAACCTTTCTACCATTCTCATAACTCTCTAGCCTGGCCAGAGCTAACCATAACTGAAGGATAGCAAATATCATACGTATCAATACACTTCAATATCTATAAGTAAATATTTATTAAAATGTATCGATAAATCGATTAGTATCAAAATGTATTGATGTTTAAGAAATCAATATGTATCGCTACAAATTGATATTAAATAAAACAATACGTATCGATACGTATCATTATCAATAAATCGATATGTATCAATATGTATCAACTTCAAGGACTAAATACGTACAGATATGTATCGACATTTAATAACTAAACAGATATCTATATCAATACATCAATGTGTATCCCTATGCGTAATATTAAATAAAATAAAATGAATCAATTTGTGCCAATATCTATAAATAAATTTATATTGATAAATCAATATGCACCAATATTTATTAATTCAATAAGCATAATATATATCAATATATTCAACATTAAGACTGCTTCCAATTATTACTTTACTAATAACTATTATTACTATACTAATTAATGATTATAACTTAACTAATTAATGATTATTACTTTACTAATTAATGATTATTCCATTACCTCCACATTGGTAGGACAGCATTCCACAGCCCTACTCAGCATTATCTTAGCATCCTCCTCCTCTTCTAACTCAACAGCTGCTTTCCACAGAGCAACTGAATTTGGTATATGTTCCAACGCTGCAAGAAAATATAAGCCATAATTAAAACATACTCTTACAATACAATCTGTCTGTCTGTCTATTTGCCTGTCTATCTATAGGTCTGTCTATCTATATGTCTGTCTGTCTATCTAATTGTCTGTCTGTAAATCTATCAAATGTGTATGTTTATCTATTTGTCTCTTTCTCTATCTGTCTGTCAATCAATCTATTTGTCTGTCTATCTATAAAATGAATCTGTCTGTCTGTTTATCTATTTGTCTGTCTGTCTATCTGTCTATTTGTCTGTCTATCTATCTATTTGTCTATCTATATATCAGTCTTTCTGATCTATTACTATATCTGTCTGTCTGATTTCATCTTATTTTTCATCAAGATAACCAGCTAAACTGTCCCTTAAAAAATTAAAACAAAAACTACTATATAAATCTTTTTCTAAATCGAACCTTTTCTGAAAACTTTTTTCTTTCCCTTCATTTCTGTCTCAAGACTCGAAGCTTTTATCCAGATTCTAACGGACTGCGGGATTTGACGAACTGCCTGGGCCACTACGGCTTTTGCTTGATCAGCCGGCTGAACAGTACGAGCATTTCATCAAAGTTGATTATACGTCCAAATATTTTACAGCTTAAATGTTGAAAAGACGGCAGATGTCAGTTTATGAATCTTACTAAAGGGCGCAGCAAGTTAAGTTAATGTCTGGATTACCGTACTACATGAATGATGTCTAAGACGTAGCTGTCAATTTAAGCGTCTTACTAAAGGGTGATATGTTTTGTTTGATTTTATAAACTATTATTTATTTCTTTGCTATTTGGTTTTATTCGAGTGCAACATTAAGATTTTATTTCGTCTATAATTACAATAGTAAGCATTCACTGAAATCAAACCTAGACCTGACCTACATGTCTGTACTATAAGGTTTGTACTAGGTCTGATCCTATAACTAGGTTTGTACTACAAGTTATATTCAATTGGCAATACGGTAAGTAGCATAAGTTAAATACGGTACGTACCATACGTTATATTAAACTGGCAATAAGGTATGTACCATAAAATACATTAAAGTGTTTATACGGTACATACCATAAGTCTGGCCGCTTCCAGCCACAGATCTTCGCTCTTGGCGCACTCTTCACATCCCTTCATGATGAGATTACGCGCCGCCTGTAGCTTGCCCGTAACCTCCTCCAGTCTGGCTGATGCTATCCACGCGGGGGGGTGCTTGGGGTTGGTTTCTCTCACGGACTTTAATAGAAGACGCGCTTTTTTAACGTCACTGAAGAGAAAAGGGTTGGCTTGTGCGTTAGTTTGTTAGTTTGCTTATTTTTTGATTCTTTTTTGTTTGTTGGTTTATGTTTTGGATCATTTTTTGGTTCATTTATTTCCCTGTTAATTTCTTTGTTTGTTGGTTTGCTTGTTGATTCTTTTTTTGTTTGTTTATATGTTTGTTTATTCGCTTATTTATAAAATAATACAATTATCATTCCTTATCTCTTCAGCATTATCTAACTCTAACATTTATTTGTTGTTTTTCTGATTCTTCTTCTTCTTTCATTATAGATTAATGACTAAATTGAGGTTCCGTTCTTGTACGAGTTTTAAACCTAATAAAACATAATTAACCAAAAAGAAAAAACTGAACAAAACCAAACTAATATCAAATTCATTCCCCTTCCACCTTAATATACCTAATATCTCCGCTATGCGAGGGAATCATAGACTGCAGGTCGGTTAGATAACCTTTCGGGTCAACGACTGTCTGACCGGAGACACTGTCTGAGACCTGGGTCAACTTTATATTCATCAAAGTATTGCGAGCTTGACCAATCTTCTTCATATCAATATCACCTGGAATTCAATATAAATTATAAATAATTATTAAATATTAATTATAATATATTAATAATATCTCTTAAAATTCATCTTGATATATAATCAACACACATCGAAATGTGATAAATAGACTGTACAATAAAAGACTGATTTACAAATTGAATTGATTGATAAATTTATAAATATATAAACATATGTATCAAATAATTAGACTATTCTAAAGAATAACTGTACAGCATTATATAGCATATTTGTGCTGATGTGACGTAACAATTAACATGATTGTAAAGTACCGGCTGGGGTACCAAATCCCGGAGTCATATCACCAGGGAATGGAGTCATCAATCCTCCAAATTTTTGCTCTCTCTTGTCCACGGCTGTGGTGGTCTCAGCCATAGCTCTGTTCTGATTCAATACTGAGTCGGGTACTGGGGTGTATCTGAATACATAGGATTGGTTACAATCAATCAATCAATCAATTAATGATTCAATTAATTAATCAATAATAAAAGCAATCAATCAAATAGTCAATCTGTCAGTTAATCAATCAATCAGTATGTTTAATCAATCAGTCAGTCAAAAATATATTGATTAAAACAATATAGAATTATTACAATCAGTCAATCAGTCAGTAGTTACAATCAGTCAGTCAATCATTATATTGACTGTTTTCACAATCAATGTAAAAAAAGAATACAATAATAAGAATTAAATATACCAACAGTCAATCAGTGAGTCAATAATTAATCGGCCAGTCAGTCATTCAATCAATACATCTCTCAGTCAATCAATAACTCAGTCACTCAATCAGTCAACAATATAATCATGATCAAAGCTATTAAGTACTACAACTGTATAACCATTATCAAAACTAATCAATCGCTAATGACGCAAAACAAAAATCAAGTTTAAAGAAAAAATAAAAGACCAACTTTTCAGTCCTAGGATTTCTCTGTCTCTTATTTCTTGCATCTCCCACCTCTGGCAAATTAGTCCAATCGTCAAAACTAACAACAGCTAATTCTCTCTGTTTAGAAAATTAACATTGAAAAAAATCGTATAAGATTAAGGTTACGATTAACGTCTGGATTATCGTATTATATAAAAGATATCTCAGACGTAGCTGTCAATTTTAGCATCTTACTAAAGGGTGCAGCAAATTAAGTTTAACGTCTGGATTACCGCATTATATGAACAATGTCTCAGACGTAGCTGTCAATATAAGAGTCTTACTAAAGGGTGCAGCAAATTAAACAAAAACTGAGCTATCCGGCATTAAACCCAAGCCTATCGATTTCAAATCCAGCGCTCTAACCATTTCTTTAACATGCCTACACAATTACAAAACTGGATAAAATCGCTATATAAATATACACACATTATTTATTACAAAATACGCACTTTGAGATCAGAGAACTGTTGTTGTATCTTTGGTCGTTCCTGTCTGTACTTCTCCAGTTCTTCTTTCATTCTCTTCTCTCTGTGATCTCTCCTTTTCTCATCCATGCGCTCGTCTATGCTGTAGTAGATCTCATCGGCTTCTTCATCGTCTTTATCGTAAGGATCTTTACCGCAGAGACTGCCACCATAGCCTTCAAACTAAACGTCACATCAGCACAAATTAGTGACTTAGTTTATTTGCAGAAGATATTATATCAGAACAAGTTGGATGCTTAGAGAGAGTTTATTTGTTGTAGACTTCACTTCAGCACAAATTAATATCACATCAGCACAAATTGGATACTTAGATAGAAAGTTGTTGAGAGTGTGACATTTAATGATGCGGTATCGGTATAAAATTGTGAGTATTGTTTTGTTGCTTAATGTCACATCAGCACAAATAGGCTGGCTACATAATGCATATATAGTGTTTTTATTTATTTAAACAGTTTTAGTAAACAGTTGTTATCTTACGGTTATATCTTGTATTTTGTAAATTAAAAATTTAGAAATAAATGTACAATTAATCGTTTTAAAATGAATAAAAATTAAGAATATTAATGACTAACTTCATCGTAGTTAGCGTCGTTCAAGTCTTCTTCCTCTTCATCATCGTTCTTCTTCTTTTTGGACGGAGGGGCTGGGTGACGATCCTCACTGATATTTTATAGATAAAAATAAGTCAGAAGATAATTTAGATAATTATAAAGAATAATAGTCATTAGATAATAAGATAATTATAAAATATAGCAATATATTCAGTAGATAGTTGATAGATATAAAGTAACATAAGTTCAATTAATTAACATCAATTAACAGAATGTAATTAGATTATTTTCAGTATAACGTACATGAAGAAACACTGTGTCATCAAAATGACTAATGCGCCTGATCAGCTCTGTGACAAAATAGCTAGAAAATACTTTATAATTATAATTTATCAAATTTTTATGTTGAACTTTTTCAAACAAATTTTCCCGACTGAGATTTGAATCCGCTACCTGTCAATCGGAAAACAGATGCTTTACCAGCTGAGCTACCGCACTTGTTGACTAAATTCTACAAACTACTAATATACTTACGGAGCATCATCCGCATCTCTAGCTGGACCAATATCAGAACGTGTGGTAAATCCAGTAGCTCTAAAAATAGCAGTACAAAATAAATAATTAATGCTAAAATTACGCTTAATGTCAGGATTACTGCATTACATGAACGATGTGGAAGATGTAGCTCTGTCAACTTAAGCGTCTTACTAAAGAGTGCAGCTAGTTAGGTTTAATGTCTGGATTATAGTATTATACAAATGATGTCTCAGACGTAGCTGTCAGTTTAAGTGTCTTACTAAAGGGTGCAGCAAGTTAGAGAAAATAGTGAGCTATCCGGGATTCAAACCTGGAAATGTCGATTTAGAATCCAGCACACTAACAACATCTCTAACGAGCCTTGACAAAAAGTTTAATTAATATATAGCAATACTATAAATATTTATAATTAAATAATATATACATTAAATAAACATTTTATAATATAGAGCGTTAAGAAGAAAATAACCCTCACCCTCTTCCTAATCCTGGTACATAACCCAAGGGAGCTGGCAGACCAATGAAAGTCTTCTTTTTCTTATCAACCAAAGACTGAATAGCCGACATTGCGATATCTACCGACTTTTATACAATAGGAATTTCTCTGATAAACAATTTTAATTTATAATCATTTTTTGTTGTTAAAAACAGGGGTAGACTAATTTACCGAAAATGCCGAAAAGTGCCGAAACGGTGCCAAATTTTTATTTGACGTCATAGAGATTTCGGAATGGTACCAAATTGTAGCTAGTGTCTGGGCTCATCAGTTTGTTCATTGGGCTGCCGTTGTGGCAAAAGCCACATTTGGGCTACAGCCCAAAATGTAAAAGGTGGCGGCTACCGAAATTTTTAGTTCAAGTCAGAATTTCGCAA
>JAQIXG010001623.1:0-21011 GCA_034700105.1 Oconnorella tubifera
ACTCTTAATGCTAGGGGCTATTGCATTATTACTTAACGCTGCAGGGTGGGTGGATGGGGTTTCCGACAAAGTTATGAAAACATGGGTGAGAGGAAACGAAGGGGTGTGGGCGGATGAAAGAATAAAAATTGTGGGGCGAGGTGCGGAATTAGGATGGTTAATCTGCTTATGGGGGGAGGGGGATGAGTTACGAAGGGTGTTCATAGGTTGGGGGGTCAAGGGCATTAGGAGTAGATTGAAAGTTAACTATAACTATTATTTCTTATTATTTATTATTTTATTCATCGTTAAATGGTCATCAGTTTAAATATATCCAAATAAATATATATATCAGAATAAATATATCCAAATATATTTAATATATTAATATACTTATAATAAATATATCCAAAGCTAGTTATAATGAAAATTAAATCTGTTTTAAGTTGAAATATCGACTATTATTCTATTTTCGACATTCGTCAAGATGTAATATTTATACAATATTGTAAACAATTATAGTAATGACATTAAAGCAGCAGTTCAGATTATATTTTCTTTTAAACCAAAATGAAAACTCTACAAGAGTTAAATTTCACAGGATAGCCAACATTCCAGACTGCACGAAAGATGAAATAAAGTTCTGATTGAGGATTGCGCCATGTTCGCATTATCTGTCATCACTGCCATAACAAACTATAAATAAAAAGAAGCAGTGAAATTCAAATAAACACTAAATCTGTGAAATTACATAAAATAATAGCTGCTACAGTTTAACTTCTAGTAAAGTCATCGTCTAATTAAAGAAAAGTTTAAATGTATTAGTTATTACTACAAACAGTAACAAAAAGAGCTTTGTAAAGCTTTATAATATAATAAACTGAGCAAAACGGAAAAACGAGCTTTAAAGTCAGTATTACTTAATATATAGACTTAATATATAGCACATCGCTGAAGCTATTACCTGAATATAGTCAAAGAAGGACTGCCTGGTTCTGCCCCTTGTTTAAATCCTAAATAAATATACAAACTATAGACATCGTATCTACTATATCTCTGAAACGTTATTAATTAAAAGCCTAACGGCCATAATTAATACAATAATAAAGTTAAATAAACAAAATGTTAGTGTTATGTAATAATAACAAAAGGCAGCAACAATATTTAATAGTATTCTTCAATAAGGTTACACCTAACTGAATAATTAATGTCTAATATAAGAAAATAATTTGTCAAACATTAAGACACAAATGTACGCGTGTTGACTCAATGGCAAACGTTTAGCTAAATAGTTTATTCGAGACTCTAATATATATTGAATAAATTACTTCTATTAGTAATTGTATATTGTCGAGCAACGAGTACTGTGAATCAATATTAAAACAGTGAATTAACAAGAAAATAGGTGAGGTCATTATAAAAACATAAGTTAATAATATTCAAATAATGAGTCAATTAAAAGGTATTAAACTGTATATTATCCAATGCCAGTCAATGAAAACTTAATATATCGCTCACATAAAACTATTCCATCACCTTACCCAGATAGAGAACAGTAGGGATGAATGTCCAGTGGAATGTCTTCTTGGCTATGTATGTCACTGTCGATATCCTTCTCTTCATATCTTTGCTTAACTTCATTTCGATTCTTAAATTCAATTCTTATTCAAATTATATTTTAGCTTGACCTTCCCGTTTTGTGAATGCAGAAACTAAAGTGTGTGGTTGTATTTTTCTAAAACAAATTGCTTTGTCTTTTATTTTACTATTTAATTCTAATAATATTATGCTAAATGACGATAAAAAGATTTTGGCGTTCACACGCACAATTATGAAGACATTGGCCCTGTATCAAGAGTCCTTTGCTTTATCCATGGATCCTGATTTTGCGACTTAAGTTCTTGTTAAAATTGTAAAGACATTCATTTTCATAAATTGCACTAATTTTCTCATTTGCTGGTCTATTAAACTTATTATTGGATACTAGCAATGGATAGCATGATCTTTATTGCCAGTATGCAGAAGTTTTCTTGTTGAGTTATCTTTGGACATGTAACTCCTGATTACCATGATGTTGAGCTTTCAGCTAAAGTTCTTGACATAGGGTAAAGTTGGTTGGGCTTTTAGATCTTAGCATTGTAAGTCTTGTTAACATTAGGACCTACTGTTCTGAATATAAGTCTAAACTTAGATATTTTGCGAAGTACTTAATTATGAATAGACTACAGCTAAATTTAGCTAGTAGATATAGTGCAGTGCAAGACTTTTTAAACATTTAAGTTTTTATGTATGCTTATCACCAGTGCCGGATTAACAATGTTGCAACTGCTTCAATTGAAACGGGCCTACTCACAAATTGAAGAAATTAGGTTTCTACTTTGACAAAATAAGGAAAGATATCGCTACTTAATTGCTATATGCAAATTCGTTAAGAATAAGAAAATATATGGGTGGTAAAAAATAAGACAGCTATGGTGGGGCCTACTAATTTATTTGTGAAACGGGCCTACAAAAACTTTTTCCGGCTCTGCCTATCACCTAGGCTATAAGATATATAGCTATTTTGTAGTCAAAAATTAATTTTCATCTTTATATGAAACTACAATAAATGTAATTAATTATACAGCCATAAGTAGTATACATCTCATTAAAAATAAAAGTTACAAACATTCAGTAATCACAAAATCAGGTGGGAATAATTGAAATAGGCTAAACTTTTTCAATGAGATCAGTTTCCTAAAATAATTATCGAGTTGCTGTGCAATTATCCTATCATTGAATATCATACAAATTTATACCCATTAGGTCGAAACCCACTGGCGCGATAATTTATCGCGCGACGCGATATTTTGGACATGGACATTTTGGACATGGACATTTTGGACATGGACATTTTGAATCGCTCGGCACTAAATTCAATGAGAGATACCAACCACCGCAACAGCGATATTTTGGTATACGCCATTTTGGTCGATGTTCAAAATTTCATCGAAACGAAAGCGATTTTTTGGTTGATATCCAAAATATCGTAGACTCTAACCAATAATATATCATCTAGCGGTCACCTGACTGATAATAGCCTGTCACTAGTGACAGGCTATCATCACTCAGGTGATCGATAGAAATATCATATATACGAGATAGCTATTTTCTATCGACATTTTATTTCGCCGGTTGGTTTTGAATATCACGCGATATTTCTTTTTATCGGGCGATATTTTGGTAAATGCTAAAATATTGCGACGGTGGGTTTCAGCCTATTAAGTGCTGCAATGACATCATGATTAATCACTTATCATGATTACAGATATGTTCAAACTTAATTCATAACTTCAGTTAACCTAATAACGAATTTCTGCTTTTTTTCATAATCAATCAATTACTTTGAGCATAAATCAACTAAGACGTTTCTAATCATTAAATAATTATAATGAATCAATTTTAATTATATTACATCAAACACAACTGTGTTATATTCAAGGCCAACTACAATTGCCGCTATTATTTATTTCCGCTGAAAACTGTGATCCATCCCTCATTGGTCTCAACGGTATTTCCCCACATGAACTATGTCCCTCCTCACTCGATCTCCCTCCACTGCTACTTCCCTCATCAGAATGCGATCTAAACGACTGCGCGCATGCCATCGTGCTGCCTCCCGCACTCGATACCAAACTCAATGCGCCTCCATCTATTCGACAATCTCTTAATTCTGGGACCCTTGAAGTAGTGTCTGTAATTAATTGACGGACTTCCATGGGGTCCAGCACGGTGTAATGCTGCGGCGCTTGGTGTATACCAAAGGCACATGTGATCCCCGCAGCTGATGTGACAAGCTGCGCATTAGATGTTTCCACTCCTCCAATTCTTGATCTACTTTGATTTCCTCCAACATCTCTCAATCCGTGTGTTGATGATTCAGCAAAAACTCTGCTCGATGGTTCTCTACCTGTTCCACTGATCTCAGCCTGCACTGTGGTTCTGTGTCCCTCGGTATCCAGACACATGGGATTCGATTCGAGTTTCGGTGGAGAGGGAAGCGGTCGCTGGTCCATGCGAGGAGCTCCGTAGACATTACGTCTTACCGATGTCGTGTGTTGCTCGCACTGCTGGTGACCTTTGTGTGCTCGGCTGCTCGTAGAACTGGCGGGCTTGCATAGACTGGTGCTTGGTACATCGGATGGGCCAAAATTTTCCTGAGGTACGTAGTACTGCATTTCAAGGCGCTGAGTGTAGTATGATTCTGGGGGGACTGATCTGCCTCTGCGACTAAATGATAAAATCAAACCGAATCAAATCTGAATTTAAAGTCATTCTCAATTTAGGTATATGTTGCTACTAAATGTTGTATATTTACTAGGACAAATTTTTATTCTCAAAATATATATTAAATTTGTTTACGGTACGTTTCTTTATTTGTATACTCATAATCCTATTATTTATAGTTCTATATTTATATAAAATTGATCTATTCATTTATTATTTCAACATCAACTCGATATATTGCATTTGTCTCTGTTAAACTATATTTTCTATTAACTCTTGATGAAGTTTAACAAAAAAATTAAATCATAGAAACTACTTGAAATATACTAAAGTATTTTAACTTTAAGAGAATAATCTATGAGTTAGAGAAACAAGTATATCACATGAATTAGACTGCCTCACCGCTTTAAGCAAACTACTCCTACTGTGACTATAAAAACTGCAACAACGAAGGCTATCCCAATGACAATTGCTAGCAACAAACCTGTAAATATTCAAAATATGTCATCTAAATTATAACAAATTACTATTTAATCTAAATTTTGATACTTTTCCAATAACTTAGATTCAGTGTAATATTAAAATTATAAACACTCAAAGCTAGAATATTAAATAATCCAAAAATGAGCAAAACCTATAAACTACTGCTAGTAATCATACATAAATGTTTCAAAGATTTACATTCTATAGAATTGTGTTTATTAACCAATAAGTGTATAATTTTAAACATTGTCATTGCAGAGAGCATTGTAATCAACTTACCGACAGAGAAATCAGGCAGAGGCTTAGGCGTGCTATACTGCAAAGTGAGAGGACATGATTTAGCAGCACCCGTCCACTTGGTATCATTGCATGTCAGCTGCCATGTCTCATCTGATTCTCTACAACCAACTTCCAGTCTGTTTCCGTGTCTCTTGATCCATTCATTAGGTGAGGGGATATAATCATGACATCCCACAGCTGCATTGAAAGACAAAATGATAGAACAGAGAAACATACTAACATAGAAAGGTAATTATAAACTATACAGTAAATAAAATATCTATAGGTATATAGAAAGATGCAATACAAAAAAAATAAAGTTTTAAGATCATCTTATTTTGTGACAGTCAAATTGTAATACATTCCACATTTCAGTTTTAGATTAGGCTATTCATACAAAATGAAGAATTTTCTAATACTAACATTGATGTTCTAATGAATAATTATAATAATTAGTACTAAACTTTTGTTTAATATACAGTATATTGATACAATTAATGTCCTTGAAATGTGATTTGAGCTACAAAATCATGGTCAATGACACAAAACAATCAAGGACTCAGATCATAAGACAATGGACCTAAAAATTAGTACTTAATTTTTAATGACCGGCTAAATTAAAATTTCTTGAGAAGACTTAAAAAAGGTCGTCAGAGCTTTTGATTCCTCTTAGATCATTCACTGATAACATGAAAAATGTTAATGAAAGCAGAATTTTGCTTAAATAAGCAGATTATCAGTAGATAGTTGTTAACAATATGCATACCTTGATAATGAAAGACAAAATGTCCGAGTATGCCTAGCACCTCTGGACCAACAACATGCACTTCAATAATGCTAGTAACAGAAGTATAAACTACTTGTATCCGACCTCTTCCTCCGCAAACTGGAGTATCCCTTAAACTTGCTTCTTCTTTGATAATGCCATATCGATAACAATTACTTCCAGACTCTTCTAACATTAGAGAACCAGCATTAAACTTGCTGCGTTCCTCCATTGCAAAATCATAAAGCGTTAGCACAATTATCTGTCCTGAGTTAACTTCAATGCGCCAAGGACAACGAGATGAACCACAAGGATATGAGTCCATGTTATAGGCAGAGGCAGTGGAGAGAGAGGCGAAGTAAGCCGATGATTGGGTCATTGTAGCAGTTTGCATAGTGGAGCATTTGTAGCAGGCGTTCATCTCAACTGTGCACAGAATGAACAGAGATCAACTATAATAGCAATAGGCTATAGTTATTATAGCAACAGCCTATAGGCTAATATAGTATCGTCACAATAAGCCTCAATATTAGATTGATATAACAAATGAATTTTAAAGATACAGCATAAAATTAATGAACTACATTGAATTTTCTAAAGAAAAATGCATAACAAATTAAAATATACAGGCTAAGCACAATTTTCTAATAATAATTATCGGCATTTTACAAATAACATGTAAGAAACTTTGAGCTAGTGTTTCTCAAAAGAATTACAATTCTTTGTATTATTGTACTTAAAAATTACAATTCTATAATTGATAGATCTATATAACAGGTTAATAAATTAGATACACTGCTACTAAGTTCTATAACATAAAAGTAACAATTTTGGCATTGGAATTCA
The DNA here is from genome assembly GCA_034700105.1 of Oconnorella tubifera. Classification (NCBI taxonomy): domain Eukaryota; kingdom Metazoa; phylum Annelida; class Clitellata; order Enchytraeida; family Enchytraeidae; genus Oconnorella; species Oconnorella tubifera. The sequence continues at coordinate 6,620 of JAQIXG010001623.1, forward strand.
AACCTGCTACGCATCTGTAAGAAACATTAAGGTAAGTTTTGAATTCTTTTGGACAGGAATGATTAGTGCGATCTAAGATAGTATCCGGTATACGTAGACTGCACGTCCTCCTCCCCGAACAGGCCTGATCGAGGTGTTGCAGTACGTCCGCGTGACAGCCTAGGTACCCGTAGTCGGTCACGACACACCGGCCGAGCCTCATGCGACCGTATCGCGCCTCCGTGATCATTATCACCTCTCCCTCAGCGCAGCGAGGCTCGAACAGTTCAGTCTCACAAAACTCTCGACTGTCATATTGGGATACTGTCGATAGCATAGAACACGTTGAATAGAAGAAGTAGTTTAAACTCTGATGACAAAGTTAAGTTTAGGAGATGACTCGAAACATATTTGAGACATTTCAAAAATCTTGTTTCGAAAGATGAAATGATTGTAAACGGTTATAATTAAATTTACAATTATATTTTGGTTATTTTTGAATTTTCTTTTCTGTATATAAAAATAAAAGGGTAAAGTTAATATATATATTATCAAATATACAGATGACTTCATTTTGTCTTCTAATTTCTAATTTTTGCCTTCATTTTGTCAGCATACTTTGTAATAAAATCTATAACTTTTAAAATAAGTAGTAGGCTAATTCACTAAATTTTAAACTTTAAAATAAATTCTAATTTCTAACATTTAAGTTAAATGAGAAATTTAAAAGTTAGTGGCTAGTTTTATTATCACTAAATACTTACCATGAAATGTTGTTCCATAAACTGTGACATTTCCTACAAGAAAGGCTGTCAGAAGCAGTATCTGACGACTGCTAGTCATTGTTGTCCAAATATTTTCATTCTTTGATCCTCGACTTTAACTATAGAAATTAAAATATTGCTAGAAGACATCAAAAAATTAAGCCTATCTATGTAAATGTAAGTAGCCTATCTATAATATTAAATAACGTTCCAATTTTATTCTAATAATAGTAGAACATTATAAAGGCTAAATAATCAGTCAAAAATACTAAATTATATTTTTGTGAGAGATTGAATTGATAGATTTCAAGATATGGTTCATTCAATAGCTCAACAGATATACATTTAAAGTTGTGTTATGCCTATGAAGATTACAAAGATTTAAAAACGAAGCGAAGCGATTTAAACCGATTAATACTAACATAATAGTTTGCAAATTCAAATATGTAAGTAACTAATAAATTTTTGAAAGCAAAACACAAGTCCATGAATGACCAAATATGATCCGCAGATATAGCAGGAAGCAATCACACGATCCCTAATATTGAAGCTCTCTGACTGACATCACTCGTAAAAAATCTAATCAAAAATTTTTTTTTGTTAAAGCAATGTTGATGGTAATAATTTATCCAATAGCCAGTCATTAATTAATTTTTCACATCGTGTGGCTTTTTATTTACCAACCTGTCTGCTGGTCAGCGATGATGTCTGATGATCATTATCATAGGAGAATCAGTAATCCACCATAGCCGGATGTTTGATCAACAAATCACTAATCAGCCAACTGTAAAGTGCCATCATTAATATTTCATGGGAGATAAATTTGTCTCTGCGCTTCAGAGTACAAACCGAGTCAAGCTGATTAAAGTAATTTTAAAAATGTATACAGGTTACAATGTATATATAAACTTAATTATACAGGCTTATAACTATCACATCATGTATAATTTTCGTATTCAACGAATCGGAATGACGAGAGACTGAAACAATAACAAAAATGTACACCATTATATTATTTCACAGTATCTAATAAACTTCAATTTTATTCGTTACTTTAATTATCTTCTCTAAGACCTATTTAAAACATAAAATTGCATGAGGCATATAATTTTGTAAAGTATTACTTAATAAATAATTACACTCATTCATTTGTAGCTAATACATACTGAATTTAGGAATTCTGATTTGTTACATGCAGCACGTGACGTATGTAGGCTAAGTTACAAGAAATTCTAATAAGCGATGAAAGATTCATCTCTCACAATGATTAATAAACAATATTACCAACCGTAAACGAAATAAAATATTATTCTCTTATCCAACAGTTTCATAATATCATATCTTTTTTAATTAGAACTCAATTGATTAAAATTCGCTCAATTTTTACTAGCAATGTCCAATATCGAAAGAAAGCACAAACGGAGACCAACACGCAAGCAAATTGAAGCAGCGCGCAACGCAAGAGCAACGCAAGCGCACCCGCAACCGCAAGAGAACGTGACAGCTGCGCGCTGCAGCTGCTGAGGCCAAGTGGCAGCTGATGCTGGTTTATTGATGCGGTCATCACGCATGCGTCACTATTGCAATTACAGGCTTACTCTGCTGCTTGTTACCTTGACACTGCGGTGTACCCAATCGGTACAAATATAAATATTATTATTATTAGGATTTTTTTGCATAACGGTTTGCTATTTTGGAATCTTGTTCATTATAATATGTAGCTGACATAATATACTTTAAAACAATGTAATGTCAACATTTAAAAGTTGTGTATCACAAAGTTGAGTTTGTAAAATTCTGTAATGGATGCATTGCAAAGCGACTGTATGCATAGCTTAATATTGAGATTTAAAACTTATATACGTAGGTTACGGTAATTAATCTTATCTGATTTTATAATTAAGATTATTTAATTAGGCTACAATGAAAATATTTGTATTTTCCTTTCCATTACAAATTAATGCTTTAAATTGCTTAGTTCTACAGTATTATAAGAGTCAAGTATTGATTAAGTTGACATTTAACTAAATTGTAACTATAACTAATTTTTTGATCCGACACTGATGTCACGAAATCTTCACTTAGGTTGCACTTTAATTAGAAGAAAGTCTAGTTTTAGAAGAAAATATATAAAATTAAATATATAAAATTAAATATAGAAGTCAATAAAAGAAAGAAGAATGATAAAAGGCGATTTCTCATCCTGTTGTAAGTCCAGTGATATTGCTTTATGGCTAAAATGCCGCATTAATTATTAATGACAGTAATTATTTATTGAACTCGCTCTTAATAATGACTCTCATAAGCAAAATGCAATTTTTCAAAGTTTTTGTCCAATGTCAAACAAGTTGTCAAAATAAATAAGGCCTGGGAACAATGTTCCGGAACGCACATTGCCATTCTCTAACTGAATTTGTGCACTTTCTAAATGTAGAACGCCTAAAAATTGCTGCAGTTAAGGTTAGGCTAACCCTAACTCTTACCCTAATCTTACTCATAAACCATCATAGCCATGATCCTAATTCGTAACTCTAAATTCATGCATTTAGAAATGAATGAATTTAATTTAAGAGTGGCAACCAGGAACCCAGCATTATATTTTGAATTATAATAATTTCGAGAGTTTGCAAGATTTAAACTGTGCAGTTCGATTATAAATTTTATATAAATATGTTTATTAAATATTTCATGTTATGTAGGATTCGCATATAAATGTATTTAAAATATTTTTTTTAGAATTTCAACCAAAAACAATTAGAAGCAAATTAAAGAAAAATTTCAGAGTAAATTTCAAAGTAAATTTCAAAGTAAAGTCCAAAATTGGGGAAACTCTAGCTCTCCCATTGGAGGGGATGATAACAATGTGATTGGGGGTCCACAGTGACTGAATTAATCGTCTCCTACTTATAATATACAACCATTGTACTCTTTCACTATTCTAAATAAAATCAATAATGCATTGTAAAGGAAGAATGTAAGTTTAATTTGAAGAAAATATAAGGAGTTAACGAGAATGATTAGAAAATTTAATAAACAAGATTATTTTACGAAAAGAAGAATATAAGTTTGATGTGATGATTAAATAGATGCATTTAATCGTTATTATTATTTCCTGAATTCTGAATATTTTCTGATCGCCAGGTGTGGGGGGCTATCCCTGCTCCCCTCCTCCTACTTGACCGACGTTTGAGTAATGAAGTTCTCTAATAAGATCTATGTTTTAGATTACGACTAAATTTGATATAAAGTTCTGGAATATTATATTATTGTCGTGCAACGACGTCTGTGCTGCAACTGCTGTGAAATTTATAATTAATAATTAATAACTAACCTGGAAACAATAAGTCTTTTGTTATAAGATTATCTGCGTAAATTAATATATAGAAATTTATTGAAATATGTCAAATAGCTAGTAGGCATTGTCTAAATAGAACTAGTAAGAACTAGTTCTTACTAGTTCTATTTATACTTCTTAGAAAAAGTATAATAGATATCGGATCCAACTATTTTAGTTCTACAATTCTAAAAATCGGTAATGAATGAAATAGACGGTGGATGTTTTTTTCTAACAGAAGACATGTTAACTATATTCATAATAAACAATAATAAACTTACAGAGTTGTTTTTTTAATGATTAAAAACGAATCAAACATAATATAATTTTAAATGCTGTAGAAAACAATATTCGGATAAAACGTAATGACAAAAAAACGTATAATAATCGAACTTAAAATATTAAGCAGACAATGTTAGCCGAAATAAAAGATGCAAGTCAATGATGTATCGCGATAATATTAATAATTGTGATTGAGATCATTTTTAATGATGGGCAGACAACGCTGCAGATACGGCCAAAAACACTTCAGCAAGAGCAAAGCGCTCTTGTCATTGTGCTCTACTTCAGATGGCGTGTAATTGCTACTGATACATTCAGTAACGTGAAAGAAAAACAGTGTGTACAGTGACCACAAAAAATGCGAATAATCTTAAAGGTGTTCTTTCATTTAAGCAATTATTATAATCAAAGTCACGTTTTAACTTTTTTGTTAATAAGAAACTTTTCTGAAATGTAGTCAATTTCACTGAGTAATAAAGTTTTCTGTAAATCGTAATATAAGACTTGAACAAATCATGCAAACGTTATAAAATTAAGCCTATTTTAGTAAATAATTTTGAATAAAAAAAATAAAAAATCTATGTAGAATTAATTGAAGTTTAGCGTCATGGATTAAGTAATTTTATTGTTGAAGTCAGGTTTTTATTAAAATAAAAGTAGATTGAAAAGTAAAGTACTGTATAACAAAGTAGTTCTTTATAATTATTGAAGTATTTTAAGACCTAAAATTGAGTACGTAAATCTCCAAAATGTTATATAAAATGTTAATATTTGATTACTTTTGTTACAATAGCATAATTATAGAAACATTGTAATCATTTCATATATTGTAACCTGATATGTAAGAATCAGTCCCGTATTTATATGTAAATTTATTGTGAAATTCTGCAAATAAAACCTCACCGCCGATACCTAGATAACCCTTGACCACGTTTGTATTTGAAAAGAGGTCTGCTGAATCATATTGTCTCGATTGAAAATTTCACATTATTTTGCTGCAAAACTATGTTGTATATCTTGCAATAAAGTAGATTACAATATTTATTTAATAACAACAGAGCCTGGTTAACAAAACAGCCTAAACTGCATTGTTAATAACAAATTTTCATAAATCTAAGAAATATATTCAACTAAGTAGAGTTAACTACATTAATTTCGTCTAACCTAAAACTTTTATCTAGATTTTTTATATAAACTATAGCGTCTGGATAATAAAATTTCATTAGAAGAGATGATTAATTGCACTAGATAATTTCATTACATCTTATATGGATAGTACATTGGACTTTGGACTATGGATAATATCCCAGTCCATCTGCTACTTGATTGAACCGATCTCTTCCCGCAGTGGGCGCTTGAGTTGGTGGCCCGTACTGCACAACATAGTCATCCACATAGTCGAGCTCATAGCGACCATCTTGACAAGGCAAGCGACGCACGTAGTCACCCACTCCGTAGTCATCAGTGAATCCTGGCTGGGAGCAATAGTCATCCTCAGCGTAGTACCCATCATCTTCTTCTTGATCGTAATATTCGGCCATTTGTCGATTATACTCCTCAACCTGAGCGTCGTAGTAACCTCGTTGGAACTCTTCGTCTCTACGACGTTGATCATCTTGGTCATCATACTCATAAACTACATCTGTTTCTGGCTCGTACATTCCATACGCGGCTTGTTGATTGGACATACGGTTGCTTCGGTTGTCCGCGCGTATATCCATGCGTCTGTTGTCCTCTCGGTTGCTTCTGAAGTCTCCGCGGTAGTCTAGACGTCTATTGTCTTCTCGGTTGTTGAACTGCCTCTGATCCGCTCGGTAATCATCCGTTCTGTAGTTCTGACGGTTGTAATTGATTCTATTGTCAGCTCGTCCGTCGTAGAGTCGCCTCTCGGAGTTGGCTCTGTAGCTACGATTGTCCGGATGGTAGTCTACTATTTCGCTTTCATGGTCATCACGTTGGTAGTTTGAATATTGCTTGTTTGCTTCAATTACCTATAGAGAGAATCAAAGTGATAACTGAAATAAATTATTACAAGTGAAGGAAACTGAACTCCTAAATTAATAAACGAATATCTCATACAGTGATGATTACTATATTAAATATGATACCGGTACCTTTTGAATATGAAATTAATACGTTGAGTAATGTCATACTCAGTTTGAAATATATTATGTTATCAATGCCCTTGTAGACCTAAGTATTTGTATCTTTCGTGATCTCTGCTAACAAGATCATTAGCTTACACATTTTATATAAATAGTATATAATAGGTTATATTATATGCAGCATAAGATTTATCAAAAATATTAAATCATTTAATAACTGATAACTATAAATTAAATCAGTATCAAACTTATAAATTTACATTCATTGATAAAGAAATCTGCTCTACGATACATTTACATTTAAATAAAATATAAAAATTTGAACCTGTGGAGCATAGACAACAACATCTGTGGTTGGATTTTGCTGGTTTTTGAAAGAAGGTCCCGGTTGCGGTGGTGCCGCTGGAGGTTGCGGTTGCGGCATAAAGATGATTTGTGGAGGACAAGGTTTAGGGGCCGGGGGTTGGATGATAACCGGGGGTTGCGGAGGGGGAGCAGGACAAGATAGCTCCTCAATGTGAATGCCACGACTTCGACCTCGAATCCTTGAACGCAGGCTGTCAGGTCCGCGTGTGCTTCCCCCCAGTTGTGATTTCTTTATGTAGAAAGTCTCTTCTTCTTCAGAACCGCTGTCTTCCAATTTCTTTGTCTTCTTAGGTTTCTTCTTTATTTTCTTCTTGCTCTTCTGGATGACTTCGTCTCCTGGATAGAATGGTGAATCTGGGATGATCATCATAGGCTGCCCGCCGTACATGTTCCAATCGGCAAAGTATTCCATCGGCATACCTGGTTGGCACATCGGCAAAGGAGCACCTGGTGGATTCATTGGCACCATCATCATCGGCTGAACGCAAGGTTGCGGTGCTGGGGTTGGTGCCGGTGCTGGTTTGTCATCAATCTTGCAAGAAACATCAAACTTCTGAATGAGATCAGATCTCTCTGAGAAAAATCCACCTCCTCGTACTGATCTTTTACCACCACCACCACCCATGCCGCTGGCTGAAATAAGCCTAGTACCGCTTGCTGGCTCGCTGTTCATCCATCCTTCCTTGTGTTGGAACGCATGCGTGCATGACTGGACAAGAGCCATGGCCGCCTGATTAGACTTACACACAAACACATGACACTCCAAAACCTTGATTCCTTTTGTTCTACGCATAATGCAAGCAAACAGAGGAGGGTTGCTGCTTCTCTGGGCAGATGCTGTGTCAAGGGACACAAACCTAAGCGGACCATTTCCACCTACAGCTTTCACGGCACAGCAGACATGGAGCGTCTGGATTGGGAACCATGTTGAACTAGATTCATCGCCAGCGTACTGAAGCATCAGCCCACTGCTGTAGACTGAGAGTGACGAGTCAATTCCTGACGCTTTCTGATCAGAGTCCACATTGTCATATCTGTCACGACATGGGGCCTGGATGGACTCTATGCCCACAGCGGTCTCGAGGGGTATAGCGCTGCCCAAGTAGAGCACGCGACAGCGGCATAGCGAGACGTGCTCCACGGGCATGGTAACGTTAGGTTATGCTGTTGAAAGAAAATGTAACTTTTAGATTGACACTTGCGTTAGATCAACAGCAAATTTAAAAAAATTACAATTATTAGGATTATGATGTAAATTATAGATAGTGTAAGCAGATATATACTGTAACTATCCTAAAATTAAAATCAAACAACATAGTTTCTAAAAGCAAAGATCTAAGCGCGTAAACTACAGAATAATATTGATGTTGAGTTTTAAATATTATTTTTTGTGATATCATTTACATGATAAGTCTTACAATGAATTAGATTTATTTTATTTTTCGTTCAAAGTAGCAAATATGTATTATTATATAGTATTATTATTATTTTTAAAATTAAAAACAAGCTCATTATAATTAGTGCTATAGCTTCTTTATTATAGATAATAACTATAACATACAAATGATTAGAATGCCTATTACATTCGTATCGTAATAAAAAATAAATTTTGTAATCTTTCATGAAACCCTATTACAGTAATTTCAGGCCTACCTTAAGTTACAGTGTACTTTTTGCTAACGAGTTACGATAATCTCGCACGACGTGCTTCAAATCCAAACGTTATGTGAGACACTTTATTTGATCGCCTTTCACACTGCATTCGTTAATACGCCTTAACCATTGTAACGGGTGTGCTTAGAACTTCATATTCTAGCCCAGACCAGGCTACATTTAGCTCTATTGTATACATTAAAGGCAACTTAGCCTCTGTATATCAGGATAATACTGTTACGCAGCGGTTCCGCTCTGTGAATCTTTGCCTTCATCTAGTATTATACAAATGTTTAAAGGCTCAGAATTTACATGACAAGTCTCGCCCTAAAGTCATACAAACAACGTAATCTTAGTTCGACACCCTATAGAAAAAATATGTATCCAAAAATATATGTAAAATTATGTATATATATTTGAGACACGCAACTTTAAAATAGTTTTCTTGAATTTTATATAGTCACTAACCAATGAGTGATTCTCGATAACAATGTGACAGTACAGTGGCTTTCGATTGGTCTATAATGACGTCATCCATGGACGGTCTCGCTGGCATGGGCGGATCTAGATTTTGATTATAAGGGGAGGGGGATATTTTTCCAGTCAAAAATATTTAATAACAAGCCAGTAACCTTTTTCATTCAATCACATATTTGAACTCATTAATTTCTCACAGTTAATAGTCGACTTTCAGTATTCACCGATTAATGTTTTGATTAATGTTATGTAGTACTAAGCCCACTGACTAAGTCCACTGACATTCCTTTTTAAAAATTTCATGTCTAAAAGAGAGGAGGGGGGGGGGATGCTTTTGCATTACTCTCTTATACTGTATAAGTTATGCAATGAAATCATTTTTATTTCACAATGTATATGTGTGCTTTTCATAGCTATACGTTCCCTGCAAAGATTTTTAGATCTGAAAGCACAATTCCAAAAATGTTAGTAATAAGACTAACAATTATGACGAAAATATTGTCAACCTTTTATAAGATCACGACGAAAAGTGCATTTGGGGAAAGGTGAAGATTTCAGTAAATACTTAGCCATCGTCTCTCAACGTCTCAATTGTTAAGTTAACGTTTTAGTGTGTGGCGCGATTTAGCGATTTAATGATTTAACGGGTATTAAGTTTTAACAAGACAAGGTAGTTCATGCGCCACCTAATCCATCTTCTTTTGATGTGGTTATTTTAAACTAACAGCTAAAAAATAATTTAGTTCTTAGTTGAATTTAGGCCTCTCTGTGTTGGTTTGTCCGAAGTGCACAAATTCTCATCAGATATTTGTAAGTTTATCGTTCTTCGAGGATTTTACTTCCGCTCCTAATTTCATCATAGAATTATTTGTTTGATTGACAAATTCATTTACATCTTTTCTAAAATGTGTAATGCTGATTACTATTACTGCTATTTAGTGTTTACTAATTAAATTATGATTTGTAGTGTTGCAGTAGTTAACTAAATGTTTGTCTCAAAGATTTAACAATAACACGAGAACAACTTCACGACATGTTATCCATTGTTTAATATCTTGAATAAAAATTCTAAATAAATGTGAAATGATGCAAATCTGATTAAATAACTAGTGCAGTTTTTTTAATAGTTTATTATTTTATTTTGCAATAAATTTTATTTGGCTATTATTTTGCAGTAATTTATTTTTTGGCTATTTCCCCTTATTAGAAAACAAATAAAATAATTTATTTTATTTTATTTATTTATATAATGCACCGAGAGACTGCAGCTATGATGCGTTCTTGTTGCACTCCCCTGTCTTCGAAATTTACAATTGAAGGTCCTCGCTAAGCTTCTACACAATAACAAAACTTGTTCACGGATTCAAAGATTTATGTTAAATATACATAATTACAACAAAGTTAATGAAATATCAGAATGTGATCTAGAAATAGTTTTACTCTATTTTAGTTTACTTAGTATCAGTCCACAGCGTCTGTTTTCTAAAACTATAATTTTAACAATAGTCATTATATCATTACTAGCTCTATAATTTTAACATAGCACTATACCATTACCGCTCTCAAGTTGTTATTTAAATGTCCGGAATCAACATATTTATCAACCATAGAAATAAGATAAGTTCATATACTTATATTTAGTGGTATTTTAATTTATCAATATTATTTATTTCTATTAATGAATTAATATACAAATAAGTCATTATTTAATTAATTCTATTTAAAATTTAAATACTGACTAATAATTAAAGATAATTGTTTTTCAACAACAGATTTTAAACAATGGCTATCCAAACTGGAAAGAAATGCATTTAAATGTATAATTAAACATTAGTAAAATATTATCAATAATTGAATAAATTTTAATTTTGTAGATTTTTGTACGCTATGTAGCAAATGTTAACTTTTTGAATCACAGTGTATGTTTTTAAGATAATATATTATCAAGGTACAATGCAACAAAAACAGCTTCACATCCATTAGAAAGAATTTGAAGGAATCGACACCTGATAAATAAGACAGATTATAAACTGTGTATAATATCTATGAAGTGGATGCCTAGTTCTAACATAGCCTACACAGAGAAAATAATTCATAATTAAAGTTTCATTACGCAACGATTATAAGTTTGAACTTCTACTCTAGAAAGTGTAATACATGAATCACAATGGCCTAGAATTATAGTCTAATTTACAGTTTACTCTTAATAATTATTGATCTATTAGTTTAAGTGCACGAAGTATATAAATAGCGTGAATTGAACTAAAAATGCTAAATATCGTCACCAACAAAAAACGATCCCACACCAATCCCACCAGGGCCCCCCACCCCGCGAAGTTTATCAGCTTTAGTTTTCTTTATAATGAAATTTCCATCAAAATTCCTGGCCCCGTAAACACCCTGCACTCCGTCTGTGATAGGCAACTGCCGAGAATAAAGATCCATATCACTAGACCTTGCAATCATCCCAGATGGTGGACCATAATTACCATATCCACTTTGATCAGCCTCTTGACGATAAGCCATTCCATTTGGATTCTGCATGGCCATCTTTACAGGGAGAATGTTATCCAAACCCCTGCGTTTATTTTCTGCTATTATCATATCCTCGTGTGGGAGTGATGTCATATAGATTGGTTGGTTTCCATTGTCAGTTTGCATTCTGTTAGACGAGTAATAGAGTTGAGTCGGCTGTGGTTGAATCATATTCGCTTGTTGACCAGACATCATAATCATTGGCTGACTGGGATATGACATTTGTTCCACGTAGTAATTCTGCGGACGATCACAAATAGCAACACACGGTTGCTGTACAGGTGGAGGGGCAATCGGTTGTGGCGGATCTGGTTGACACGATTGATCGCAAGTGAAGTGCTCAATCGTCATTCTCTCTCCCACTGGTCTACCAAAGTCATCTTCTCCTCTGATGTTATACTTCTGAATAAGATCTGATCTGGGTGTATAGAAGAATCCGCTAAGTGATGGTTTCTCGTAGTATTCCGGCATGCATGTGTCTTTCTGATCGTCTACATAGCACTCATTGTCGAAGGTTACTTCAGGACGTTCGAGACCCAGGTCGACTAAAGAAGGTCGCTCACTCGACCATCCGCTCTTATCGCTAAAAGCCCTGCTGCATGCATTCACAAGGATCAGTGCCGTCTCATCCGAGTGACAGATGAACGCGTGACAGTCAGAGATCTTAATTCCACCGCTGCTTCGTTTCATGATGACCGTGAATATGGACGGATGACTACTTGATCTCCCGGCGGGAGAATCAGTGGGAACAAACATCATCTGACCGCAGTAGTTTGGATTATTGTACGCTTTAACGGCAGCGCATGATTCTAAATCCTGGATGCGAAGCCAGAGGTCTTTATCCAGTGGATTCACAGGTTTCATTAGCAAGCCGCTAGTGATGACGTGTAGCGTCGAGTCATGATCGTCATTGGTTCTCTGTTTGTCAGACTTGCATACGAGTTGAGTGAGAGGCTTCTGAATCGAGTCGAGACCGTCGTGTGCCGACCGAGGGGCCGCACGACCGATGTACAGAACGCGAGCGCAGGTTATGGGTTGGTGAGGAGGCGCGCATCGTGACATCATTTCACCGAATTTTTAAATATATCCTGACTGTATAATTTTAGTAAATATATCAATTCAGACTCTCCTATTGTAATTAACAGAAAATCTAATTACTTTCTTACTATTAGGATCTTATTATTACGTATGTTGTTTCATAATTATTTATAAAAGTTTACTAATTGACTAAAGAAGTCAATAGTTATCGACAATTTAGTAGGCCTAGTAACTAATCCTTTTCAGGTTTAATTCGTTACCGTTTTTTGTAAGTATTAGTAATATCTTGGGCAAGTCTGTGTGCTACTTCACGCTGCATCGTTTCAGCGGAGTATACTGGGTATACTAGGTAGTACAAAGTAAATCGAATGGCACGCCTAACGCCCTTCGAAGCCTACATGTAACTATTTTACGCTAACCTACCGTCATACATGGACAAACCTGTGTATGTGTAAAGTTAGCTAAGACACGGGTGTAGCCCGATTTACAATCAATGAGCTTTTTAATTTTAGCCAGAAACACGTTTTTAGCTGGCTACTCAAATTATGCTATATGCATGTAATAAGATGACAAATTCCTTGTAATATTATTAACATTTTATAATGAGTTAGGGTACAAAATGCGTGTGGCATTGTTTTATCTAAATCTTATTTTACGTCTTTCAAAATAATATTAATAGGTATTTCATTAATAGGCTCTTTTTGTCATTGGAACATGAAATCTCGACTTTAGTATATAATGTAATTTTATAATTATTGTGACAGTATTTTTGTGAAATTCAGCCGCTACTCCCCAGTATCAAAAATATGATTGCTCTCTCTCTCTTTTTAGACTTAAGGCGAAAACCAGTCTCACATCGAACGTTTTTTGCTTATGTTAACACAACATTATGTTACAGTATGCGTTCTGTACTCGGGAACTTTAAAAGCATGACTAAGCTGCTAAGCTTTAAGATCTGCTTGAATAAATCTGCACACAGTTAAATTTATTCGTGATTAATTTGTTCTAAATCAATAAACAGCATTTTTAAGTTTCTTAAGTTAAGTTTCAAATAGAAATCTTACCGATAAACACATACTTTATAAAAGTTTAAAACGATAATAATATTATTAATGTAAATCTGAATTGTGAAAGTTGAACAATAATAATATGAATCTGAAATTCTTGTGCACAGTAGATATGAAAATTTTAAAAATGTACTTATTTTTTAGCTAAATTTCTTTACAAACAAAATTACGTTAAATATTTTTGATTCAAATTACTGCTGATGCAATGAATTACATCACAATTTTTGGTATTACAGAAAGAATACGCTTTATGAAATTTGTTTATCAAAAGCTGAAAAGTTAAAAATCAAAAAGCTATGAAAGCAAAAATAGGATCAAAAATTAATAAATAGAAAATATTCAAATTTTAGATTTTGTTTCAACATCAGCAAAAATTAACATCAGGTGTCCAAGACACAATTATTGCATTATAAAATGATACATTCAAGTAGTATCAAAGAATATTCAATAACTAAGTGGTATCTGACAATGCCAAATGTTAAACAGTAGTTCTCTAACATACTATACAAGAAACTCAACATTTTATGTTATGGTCAGTATTTTAACTATCAATAAGACAACTAAACTAATCTGTATCTAAAACTAGTGATTATTATTCATGTACAGTTTCTACAGAGCGGACTTATAAAATCTCATTATTCTTATTGTATAATCAACTGCAATGATCTAAGAATTATTATTCTAGCAATCTGTTAATAACTTGGCAATTCAACGGGGTACTGTGGTTGTTGCTGCTGTAGGACTTTGTGCGTTATCAGCGCGACTTTGTAGTCAATGCGCTGCGCTACTGGA
>JAQIXG010001624.1:0-21011 GCA_034700105.1 Oconnorella tubifera
TCACTCTTTTAGTAATTAGCAAATGAATCAAACAAAAAAAAGTGCATTACCGCAACACTGTGCATTGTTTACTTATTAAACATATTTTTCATATTTTTGCTGACATTTTATGTACATATTGTGTACATGTGTATATATTATGTTGTATTATGTTCATTTTGTGTATATATGTATGTATTAAATGTTTCTTTTTATAAATTGAATTGTCGTATTGTTGATACGACAATTGAATAAAATGTTTCAAAACGAAAAAGTCTAAAAATGATAAAATTAAAATATTTTTTAGCGAAATATTTCTCAACTTAAAATATATAAAATGCAAAAATACTTCTAAAAATGCTTAAAATCAAAATGCTGAAAGCTGCTAGAAGAGCACAAAACTATTAAAAAACGCATAAAATATAAAACGCATAAAATGCTTAAAATATTAAAAGCAAAAAATGCCTAAAAGTTAAAAATCTAAAACCGCTATAAATACACCGAGATATTTATAATATACGACGCTACATTTAAACTCTGCTAAAGTTACTGTAGCGTTGATATTACATACTGACATTGGCTTGGTGATCGTATTTTAACGTATTCCTAAAAGATAAAACGCATATAATGCATAAAATATTAAAAACGTATAAAATGTTTAAAAGTCAAAGATCTAAAACAGTGTTGTAAATATGAACATATTTGTAACACACGACGCTACCTTTGCAAAGTAGCGCCGCATCACCGAGAGCCAATGACTCGGTGATCATTTTTAACTCCGCCGATGCCGGTCCCCAGCCCGGATGAAAAAGGAGGGAAAAATGTTGTAACTTGATACTGATTTCAGGTTTGGAAGAAGACAAAGACTTGTTTATTAATCTTGGTATTACTAACTTGATAAACTTATTTGAGTCAAAGATTGTGTTTCGTTGCTTTATATTTCTGCAATGTCGTTTAATTTTGATGCCGATTTATATGCCTTTATTTTGTGAGACTTTAGTTGTGTCTTCCGTTCGGTTGTTTATTTGTATCTTCAAGTTTTGAGAATATTTTTGTGTTGCTTGATATTTTGTGTTCATTATTTTATATCTATATAAGGTTTATTGTATTTCTCTGCTATTTATGTTTAATGATCTGATCTGTGCATGGTTTATAGTTTGTTTTCCTATTTTTAATGTATATGTATGTTATTCAACTGAAATTTTAAGATTCTGTATGCATCTGTATTTATTATATTGACTATATATAGCCTTTTGTGAAATTAAATTAGTTTATGTATTTTATTGTATGTATCAAATATCTTTACTTCAAATTAACACGATATTGTTTGTTGCAATTCAAATTGAACTATTCTCGATATTTTGTATGTCATTCTACGAAACTTTTTTAAAGTTTTATATTTGTCATTTTGAAGATTCATTCGCTATGTGATGAATAAAATGAAAATGACATTCGGTAGTTGACGATTTCGCATTTTATTTTTTGGTTTTATATCCATGTTGTATTTTATCAACTTTATTATAATTATTGTAAATTATAATTATTGTAAGTTCAAATTTGTAATCTTGTCTCTAATTGTTTAGAACTTGAAACTTTGAAATAAATCAATATTTGATTAAACTTGCGTCTGGTCTTTTTTCTAATTCAAAATATATCGTCTACAGAATTGAATTTATTTTCATTTATTTAGCTCCGTATAAAAATTGGCAAAAAATTGCAATAATAGAATGAGTAGATCTATAATATTTGACCGTTATAATAGATCTAAAGTTCTAGAACTATAATTTAAGTTTGAACCGACGAAAGTTATTACCAGAAATAATTAAGGTTTTTTGAAGGTCCATGGGCTTGATAATTAATTGCAATGCTCAAAATTGATTACCCTTGTAACGCACATTTTTTGTAGACTTGTGTAGACTTTTGTAGACTTTTTGTAGAGATTTTGTAGACTTTTGTAGACTTCACGCTAAATGTTTTCTCAGGCAAACGTTACTTAAAACATTATTGCCCGTAATATGTTGCTACATATTGCATAAATTTTATGGCTGATTTTTATTATTAGGTTTGTCGATGATTTTATATTCGCTTCTTGAACTGCAAACTGTTGTAAATCTAAATATTTATTTGCTGAACAAGTTGTAGTGTTAATAGTTTTCTAATAAAATAATGCTGTTTTTGGTCATAATGCAATGAGTCAGATTTTGCTGTGCATTAGACAGAAAGGTTAGTATTTGGTTTTGAAAACTATTTTATTTCTGTAAGATTCGGATTCAATCAAAATATAAGATTTCCATTTTAAATAAGATCAGTACTTGGCCTTATACGAGACTGTTTTAAAATATAAAATTCGCAATAATTTAATAGAACAAAGAAGTATTCTTAATAACAACAGTTACTTCTATGGATTGTACCAGTTATCTTGTAATAGCTTTAACGTCTATAGGTAAAAAAAACATGGGCGTACTTCACATAACTGCACTTTAATTTTCATTTTCATTCTGTTGTTAGTGTCAATTAACTAAAGCTTTGTATAAACAACACATATACAGTACAGTAAATACTTTATTTACTACATAAGAAATTCGACCAAAAATCTTCGTAATTTTCTTACCACCTTAGGACCCCGCCGAGTAGGAACGCATTGAAGCATTCGGGGGGAGAGAGCCTTCGCTGGTCCTCGGCGACCGTTACCTTGTACTTTGACGTAGAGCTGAGTAGGGAGAGGCGACCAGGGACCGTGCAGAAGACGTCCGAGGGAGCGTAGCCCCCAGAGAGGGACTGGATGTGCTCCTTGTTGGACTCCGACTTGCGGACTGAACAGAAATCAAATAATAATGTTTTATAAATTAATATATTCAATTGAAAATGTAGCCTGTTTTTTACATTAACCTTTTATCAGATTCATTATTTTATGTGCTCATATAGCTAGGATAGACTTGGTACTGAATTACATAATATTGTGTTATTAATACAGCCAAGCAATAATATTATAATAGAATCTAAATAGATACACTTATTTATCAAATATTCAAATTTGATGTCAGTAAGTTTTACTAATTTGAACAGATAGTCACTTATTCTGCTGAGCCATAATAATATGCAATTAATAATAATACAAAATATGCAAATAATAATAATAATTGCATCATATGCAACGTTGCACAATACTGTACAATACTGCTTCATTTTAAATATACCTTTATATTTCATCTAACTAAAATAGATTATCATCTTTAAATTATAAAATTTATAAAACATAAATACAACGGTAATAAATTGTGAATAGAATTACACCTATAATTGTGTATAAGAAAATGTTATCATTTAACTGTGTACAAACAAAATTTAATATCAGTTCGTCTATTATATTATACATGATATAATAATGTATAGTATATATGATGATGAGTTAACTTAAACAATCTTGGATAAGAAATGTATCGACCTTTTATCAATGATTTTTAGCTTTTATTATCAGCTATTTAAAATGGATCTTGATATTACGTTTATTTAGGCTTACAGTATTAACTTCAGTTATAAGCGTACAAGTCGCTAAAGAATTATTAAAAAAGTAATTCAGTTTTAGTAAAAAAAATGGACAATGCATGCAAACTTGAGACTTCAGAAATCATCAGCTAGTCATAATCAAAATTAACTGAGTTAACGAAATTTAGTTCGTCATCTATCAGCATCAAAATTCAAATGATGCATGCACTCTGTCATCTATAAAGCCTGCTGATATTTGTATGTTTGAACTCATGAATATATCTGATTCAGTGGTTTTTTTTAAGAGAAATTAATACATTTTCATAGTTGAAAAACGCAGGTCATATCTCGCAATATTCACTGCAAGACTCGATGGCTGATCGAATTTGATTACAGAGAGAGTTAAATTACAGGCGCCATCTGACGAAAAATAAAATCATTTCATAAAATGCAATCTTTAATAACTTATTTTTATCATATAATACGTACAACTTTCTTTGTATATTAATTCTAATCACATATTACACATTAAAATATATATATATTATACTTTATACTTCAATTGCAAAATTTTAGGCTTGTTAGACAATTTTGAAAACGATCTAATAACACCACTATTTACTGACTTTACATACCACTACTTTATAAGCATTTCCTGTACAAAGTATTGCATAGGTACTTCGCAGACTTGTTACGAAGACACATACTGGGTACTTGTTACTCAATCAACTACTCTTTGGGATAAAGTCCCCGGATACTGGGCAGAGAGTGCCGGGCAGTAATCTGTCAAGTAGCTGGATCTAAGTACTTGTAATGGGCAGAGAAGCGCCAAGTAAAACCTGGCGATTGAGTCCGAGTACTTATAAGGTCTGGTGTTCATCATAGTCACAGTAATGCAAGTGGTTGGATCAACGGTCCACCATCACGACGGGGCTTATTCGCGTGGTACCTAGAATTTTTGTATTCCTTGGGAAGGGGGGGCGGGTGCACAATATTGAGCAACATGGGTCTCATGGATCGATAGTTCTTTTGTTACACAACCTTAACTTTAACCGTTTCATTGACATGCTAGCACGGATTCAACTACAGATTGTTAATTTACCTCTGTCTAATAGAATAAGGCATAAATGATCCCAGATTTTCAAACAATGGGAGATTTAGATGTATAGGCTTATGAGAAAAAAGTCAACATCCATAATTATTCAAAAGAATATTTATGGAATTGTTTCTATTAATCAGATCTATTAGGATTTTAATTAGTTGTATAAGTAGTTGCATTACATTTATATAATTGTCATAGTTTATTGGTATAACAGTTTGTAGTTATATAATTGTCACTGTTTATATATTGCTATTAAATAGTAGATAACATTATTAGAGTCTTCCGAGAATCTTTGATCGTTTTTTACATTTGGTAACAATTTTATCATCTATTGTCATTTGTTTTCTATTTGATCGACATTTTGTGTTATTATACTTATGAAATTCAAGCTAAATAAATATCAATTAATTTAGTTTAACTTTGCAGCTTACGAAAATTACATTATAAACTTAAGAACGATATATATTAACTATTATTAGTAGGTATCTTCAGTTGTCAAAACGCTAATGTCCCAAAATTGTAAATAATTTTAAACGAATTGACCCTAAAATTAAATAATAAGCAAACTCCAACTGTAACATTCTCACAAATATACGTATTTCATGACAACTTTTATAAGCAATTGCAACTGTTTAGAGTAATTAAATTAACCAATTCTAAACTTAAACATTTATTCTATAATTGATGAATGTGGGATTCAATTTTCTTGAGCATCTCTGGTGACTGCAGTTGTTCTAATGTGAGCAATGAGATACCAAGCTGATCTGCCTGTAAATATAAATTTTAACGTGTTTAATCATTAGTCATTTCACTATTATTAATAAAGAATACTTCTTTATTATCTATTATTTACTGTTATTAATGAATGAATATATATAAATAATAAAAATATCGCGGATATACTTTATGATTGCATAATTATAAGAAATATTATTAGAGAAATTATATGCGAAGTAATAGTTTTTAACTGTGTTACCAGATTACATAATCATTTAGTTTCTACACATATTAAAACAAATTTTTTTAAACACTGCGTAATTTTATCAAACACTGTCAACTTTATATTTTATGTTTTGAACTTTGAGTAAAGATGATGAAAATTTGAAATCAAGCAACACAATAATAAACAATAATAATAATAAAAAAATAAACAATAAATAAGAGTAAATTAACAATAATAAATAAATAAGAATAAATATAGATTCCTCTAAGAATAAGTAGCCTAAAATAATAAACAAAACATTATACTGTATAAAATACATAAAGTGCACACAGACCCTAGTAAAAGGCTGAGCCATGTTGCGAAGGAATCTTTTAGAGATCTGAACGGCTTCATCAGTCGATAAATTACAAACATTATCAACGAGATATTCCTGAATCCATTTGGGAAGTTTACCCCTTTTATCTGATCTACCAAACCTCTGAAAATACAACATTTAAGATTAATTAAAATTCGTTCAATTCAGTCTCAGTCAGGGTAATTAAAAATGTTCAAAAATTTACATTGCCTAAAATTAGATCTAATATTTTCAATTTAAATAGTCATTTTCAATTGTTCTATTATAAGTCTCGAAATTTCTTATTCCTTCTTGCATTGTATGTATTGTATATTGAATTCGAAGTCTGCCTTCATTATCTGTTTTATTTGTTTGTCTGTTTAATTTGATTGTCTGTTTAATCTGCTTGTTTGTCTAATCTGGTGATTTAATTTATTTGTCTTTTTAATTTGCTTTTCTGTTTAATTTGTTTGTCTGTTTAATTTATTTGTTTGTTTAATTTGTTTGTCTGTTTAATTTGTTTGCCTGTTTTACATTGCATAAAATATGAAATATGACCTTGTCAGCAAAAACCAATATGCCATAATCTGTCTTGCCTCTCAACGCTCGACCCACGCATTGTGCTGCATGTCGCATCGCATCAAACGTAAGAAAATCATTCTCTCGTATGTGATACTGATCCCTCAAATATTCTAATCTTGCCTAAAATATTACAACACATTATCTTATAAAACATTCGTATTGTTAGCTTTAAATAACAATAATAATAACTGATATGATTTTCTGCATTACACTAAGGTTACGTTTAACGTCTGGATTTCCGTATTAACGATGTCAAAGACGTAGCTGTCAATTTAAGCACCTAACTAAAGGGTGCAGCTACTGAACGTGGTGAAAAGTATTATGTGAACTTCAAAAGTACAGCATTAATTCATTACGGGTGAAACGCGGGAATGCGGGACTGCGGGAATGAACGTGGTGAAAAGTGGGAGTGTGTTGCGGGAAATTTTCGCGTTTCACCCACGTGTAAAAATATAACCCTACCCTAACCCTTAAAATTATAAAATATTTTTACACGCGGAAATTTCCCGCAACACACTCCCACTTTTCACCACATTCATTCCCGCAGTCCCGCATTCCCGCGTTTCACCCGTAATGAATTGATGCTGTACTTTTGAAGTTCACATAATACAAGTCTATAATTTAACTGTTTACTTAAAATTAGTTATGAAAGGTAAATGTATAATTTTTATGCATCTACCTTTAGTATACGACTTTGAGTATAGACATAAGGAACACCAAACATAATGACACAGCGACCAAAATGATGCTCTGTTAAATACAACAAATACATATCAGAATTAATAACAAATTGCTTTCTTGTTTGATTACAGTTTAACATTACATCAGCCTAAAAAAGTCGGTTATATTAGTATAATAATGAACTTCATGGTCACACAAAACAAAGTTTGAGATAATATAAGTGTTGTGAACTAGGAATGTAATTTTAAGGAACTTGATGTAGTCCATAGGAATGTAATTTTAAGGAACTTGATGTAGTCCATTAACTAAACTCTCTGCCTTTGAGATAAACAGAATAGATATATATTGAGTTAACAAGTCTAAATATTCTTTAACTTATTAAATAATATAACACTAAATATTCCTTAACTTATTAAATAATATAACAACTTACCTAATATAATAAATTAAAATAAATAAGCATAATAATCCATTGCAACTAAAATTTCAATCAATGTCTTAAATAAATTCATGTTTACCAAATCCACGACTTACCGAAATCGATTCCTTCAGAAACTTTCCCCCGTGCAACTGAAAGCAGCACGGCTCCTCTACCGTTCTCACAAGCCTGCAGGAAATAAATAATTAAATTTATTCACAACAATATTAGAATACTTTGAGATTAATAATATTACATGCATTCTATTGTACGCCACTAACTGTAAAACGTACACTATTGCTTGATTTAAACCATATACATCCGAAATCCGTGACTCGTCAAAAAAGCCCTGATAAATCAACCCCGACTGTTAATTCTTAAGGTTATGTCTAGCGTTAGGATGCTGGTTAGGTACAGGATTAAAGCAAGGGTTAGTGCTAAGGCTAGGGTTAAGTTTAGAGTTAGTTATGGTTATTGAATAAATTGACAAGGTCATTTTGTCGGGTTAATGTATTTGGGGCCGTTTTGTCAGGTTAATGCATTTTTGTCGTTTTGTCGGATTAATTTATTCGGGGCCATTTTGTCGGGGTACCCCAGAAATCAGTCTAATAGTTATAATAAAAGAACAAACCTTCTGATAGTTTGCAAGGGCCAGTGTTGTCTCAGTAGCATCTTGAGTCTCAATGAATAACAACTTGTGCTTCTGTATCTGATCTATTAAACCCTAAAAATAAATATAATAATTAAATGAAAATTTAATCTAGAAAAATAATTCAAAGTTTAAGCTATGGCAGAATTAAATTTGCACTAAAAATTGCATTTAGTGATGATGGCAAAGTTTCAATACTTATTGAAACTTAGATGTAAATATTATTTAGAATTTAACTAAATTTTTGTTTAATTAGTTAATATATTTATTTCTAGGATATTAACTAAAGCCATATTATGTTTAATAATATTGCTATTACCGTCAAATATCCAGGTTATTTAAGTTTCTTTACCTATTACATTAAGTCACATCAGCACAAAAATGCAATTGACCCGCGGAAGAAAATGATTAAATTCACTGATTAAATACTAGAATATTCAGATTTTTCACTAAATTCACTGATTGAGAAATAAAATTTAATTTTTTCTTATTTTTTACATTATCTTATCTTTCTTATACAATTATTAACCGTTTGTATATTTTATATTATTGACTAAATATTGTCTCACCTGGTCATACCAAGCAGCTACAATAAATTCCTACAAGCAACAAACAAACATTAAACCTATGATGTTGTTTGTTGCTTAATGTCACATCAGCACAAGAAGATTATTTAATGACACGCATTTAACTGATTGCATAAAAATGATAGCACATGACTAAATACAAGGCATTAAATAATTTTCCTTTCAGAATGATGAAGCAAGCTTAAATAAAACTTTAACCAATTTTTACCAAAAGGTCATTAAACATTAAATAAATACATCCATGAAACGATAATTTAATAATTTTGTTTAAACAATTTTAATGGTATAGTTTATAATATCAAAACTAGATTAAAATCAAAAAACTTTAACTGCATTCAATTTAGTAAATGACAAAGTGATAGACTGAAAATGATTGAATAGAAATGATAAAATAGCCTTGGACATCAATGCCTTAAATAGATATATCAAAGATTTACAGTAAATTCTAATCATTAAAAAACTGAATCTAGCTAGCAATCATAAAGAATGAGCTTGCTTGCTTCTTATACAAAATATTCATAAAGAACACCGTTATAAAATACAACAAGAGTGGATAAATCTCATAGAGAGACAGAGTGTGATTATTTATTTGTGTTATCTGTGTGTAGTGTCCACAAGAACAGATACATAAAGCGTTTGTTGCATTATCATAACTTTAACAAGTCACTGAAGTATTTTTTGATTCAGAATATCTATATGTTAATACATATATCTATATGTTTATACAAATCTGTAATTTACCACTTAATTAAATAGTAAATGAATTTATGAGCAGAAAACAAAAGTAAAGTAAATGTACCATGTACATGTAGCTGGTAAAGAAGCAAACAATACCATCAGGTACAACGGAGCAAAGTTCTATCAGCAAAGTACCGTAATTGCGTATTACAGCTTAAATAAATTAATATAAAATTAAATGTATTAACGACCGATAAATATAACTTTATTTTCTATCGTAACAAACGATCGCAATCACAAAGTTTCGAAAACTTCTCATAACGTTAAATTTCACAAATGTGTTATTTAATCATCTTTTAATCTTTAAGCAACGATATTTACATATCGTAGCTTAACGATCTGTTAAAAATAATTGTAAATTTCATTTAAAATTATTTTTTCATCTCATTGTAAGTCTACTAAAAGTCCAATATCTTGTATTTTGAAAAAATACTGTTTCATATTAATAATCGTAACTTAAACTTACTACCATAACAATAATATACTAGTTCGTTTCATGGAATCTGTATTTAAATTTAAAAAAAAAAAAGATTCTAACCAGGATCTTCTCTCATCTCATATTTGGAACTGATTGTTACTTGATCACTGCCTCGTGTTACAACCTTCAATAAAAAAATAATATTGACTCAACTTATCTTCATTTTACCATTTCTCAGTGAGATTAAACTTATTAATATTACAAGTGTGTAATTTGCAATATCAATTAATGAACGTAAATATCTTATACAGAGACATGTGAAATAGTTTTGATGATAAATTAAGAATTGTATCATCAAAACTATTTCAAAAGTCTCTACATAAGATATTTACATTCATTAATTTGATACTGATGATTTAAATATAATGAACTTGTAATATGTATTATCATCTAAGCAGAAGTTGCACAAATGATAACTTATAGTGAAAAAAAGCAATTAAAATTTTATTTGTAACAACTTAATGTAATGAGTCCATGCTATATGTTCATATACTTACAATAGGACATATACATTGTCGTGCCAGTGTCATAACAAACGACGACATTGTAACCGGTCTAAAGTCGAGTATCTTAGGATACATGTCGAGAGGTGACAGAGTCTACAAAGTAAACAACTTTGTAAATTCAACAAATATTTAATCGCAAACATTTAAATATAAACATTTCAATGAAAACTATAACTCACTGAAAAATGTAGTAAGGTTAGAACAAAGGGAAGATTAGTTTGAAAACTATGTTTATATATTTTAGATATTTTTAAAACTATGGTCAGATAAGAAAGCTTCGTGATATATCAGCCAAAGGAAATTAAAAAACCGAGGAATTAATATGATGTTAAATTTCAGAGTATTCTGACTAAGGATTGAAGTCAAAATCACTTGAATTTTAAATAAAAACTCTGTAAACAAAAAGTATTCTATCAATACAAACTTACAAGAAAAGATACAAAAAGTCTCCAGAGTAAAATGTCAAAGCTAAATATCTCAGCTAGATAACTATTTATAAATGATATTTAATAAGCAAGCATTAAATAGAGTTCACAACCACAGGGCATACCAGATTGCTTAAACCACACAGGAATTGAACCTAAATCTGGATTTATAGATACTGAGTTAAAGCGCTAACCACTTTGCCCCAAGTATAAGAGAAATAATTAAAAGATTCCTAACCCCAGACGTAATAACAACACTTTGAAAGCGATCAAATACAGGCTTTATGGCGATGGAAGCATCCATGCAACTGAAGTGCATCACAGGATTTATAATAGTAGGAGCACGATCATCAAATGGCTCTATTATCAGTGTAAAACCTAAAAACAATGGGAACAAATTACCATACAAAAAATTTGCTCGCATTCCAAAATATTAACTTGTCATTGTTAACAATTTTTAAACTTTCAAACTTGAATGCAACTGTCCATCTTTCAATCTTTCTAAATATTTCATCAATTGTGTTCAATTAGTTGAAAAATTTCCAAGAGTTGTAGATTCCAATGTTAGAAGATCCCGTAAACTCACTTTTAACTACAATTAACTTTACTTAATTGTAGTTAAAAGCGATTTTAGAAGCATCCATTTTGAAGGATGAGATCTCTTTCTCTCACTCTCTTCAAGAAGGATGCTTAGAAGCATAACTCGCGTTCTTTAGTTTAATCTATAATTTTTACATTCCAAATTATCTTCAGGAATAATATATTTGATAAATTCATTACATAACCAGTGAATTTAATAAGATAGATCATCCAAGATGAAACACAGCCTAATTCCAAAAGTGACCTTTAGTATATGTGCTTATCATAGTAGCAAAGTTAGCAATAAGAAGCACAGCTGAGTAATCCTGTACATCAGAGAGTTCAAGAGTTCTAAGCAATGATCTCATTCTTTCACTGCAAAACCTGACAATACAATCAACGATAATTCAAAGTATTATAAATTATAACTCTAAATTAATGTACAGGTTAAAAAATACTTGTAAATTAATTCATAGGTTGAAATAATATACAAGAAAACATTGTGATTATGATAATTGAGTTCTTTTTCTGCTAATCTGCTTATATTTCGTCCGATCATTTATTTCATTAAAATTTCAAGCAATACATAAATATTATAACAATAATATTATAAATCATTGTTTTATAATTCATTGAATTCCTATAATCAATTTTTATATTTCATTGATTCTATATATTTGATAAAATATTTTGCATTTAAAACTACTACTAGTACCACAACCACCTTTAAATAATAAACAAGAATGAGTATATCGACTAATTAATAATTATAACCAGTCAAATAACGAACTAATTTTTATAAATTTTTCTATTAATTTAGTATTATAAAATGAGTAAATTCCGCATTACCTGAGTGGTTTTCTTTCAATGCAGACCTTCTGAAAGCAATCCCTAAGAAAGGATGGAGGACTCTCTTGTATAACATGCTGGGCTCTCATTCTACACTTGAGGTACTCAACAAAACGCTTCATGAACATCACAAAATGTTCGCCATTACGAATATTGCCTGGGACAGCTTCTATTAAATGAGAAAATAAGTTAAAATATACATTTATTCAGTGCTGATAAGGTTTAGGTTATGTTTAATGTCACGGAATGTCATATTATGCAATGTCTGAAATATAGCTGTCAATTGAAGCGCGTTATGAATGGATGCAGTAAGTTAGAGAAACAGTGTGGTATCTGGGATTTGAACCTAGAACTGTCGTGTCAGAGTCCAGCACTCTAAATATTTCTCTATGAAGCTGCGAATTTACAAAATTGTCATTTTAATATAAATATATATCAAATAATGATAACTTACCTTTTAGTACTTCATCAGGTAAAACTACAAAACACAAAAAAATTCTGAGAATTTATAAAAAAATTAAAACAATTTTATTAATTACATTAATATTCTGCACAATTGATTCATCAAAGTAAAAAAAAAGATGATACTGATTTATGAATATAGAGTATATCTGAATTATATATAAAGAGAGAACCAGATAAATATGTGATAAAGGACTTTTTAATAAAAAGCATTAAATAGTTTTCATTAGAGAATGTCTAATTAAATGCTATTACATCATAATAAATCCACACACCGGGATTAGCCATAATCGCGTCATTGATTCTAGCAACATTTGCATCGCGCAAACCTTCAACTAGTCGCTGGTACTCAGCTCTCAGTCTCTGCTCATCATTAGCTTTAATGCTATCACAAAACAACATAACTCATTAAAAGTTAAAGTCTACCATAATGTCTAAATTTGTTATATGTAAACAACGTCAAGGACATTGTCTTTAATTACACCGTATGCTAAACGGCGTAGCAAATAAGTGAGAATAGTAAGAATCAAATAGCACTGAGACATTACAATTCAAAGTTTAACACTCTAATCAGTCAGTTTAAGTTTTTGATTTGTCATTCAGCAACTAAAATAAAAAGATTCCTCAAATAATTAAAATAGTCTAGATGATTTAAATGACTAAAGTAATACTCATAGGAATTAAAATAGAAAAGTTTAGCTAACAAGAGCATTTCACAAAAATAAAATATTACGATGCAAATATTAAAAACTTGATCCAATTTTTATTTCTGAAGGAAACATGATGTCATGATAATTCATCTACAGACACTCTGTCTATGACATTAAGTCTACCAACATTCGTTCTACTACAACATCAGGGCTAGAGTTAGGACTAGGGTTAGGATAGACCAACTCTCAATAGATATAGTATCATAGCTTAAAATCTTGTAGACAAATTATAGCCAAAGTTTTAAGTCGTTTTTTAATAGTTTTTGAAAAGTAATAAATAATTATCAACCTTTGCAAACTAGCCTGCAGACTGGTTATATTCTGAGAACACTTCTCTAATGTCCTCCTGTGTATTGTAATGCTCATTGACTCGATGCAAACGTTATCTGAGAGTTTAAACGCAAATTAAATCTATGTCTAAAATCAGTCATACATAACAATTAAAACTAAAAGACACGATGTATTTATATAAATGCTTAAATATGCTTATGATAGATAAGTGAGATTCAAAAATAAAAATAGAATATCGATAAAATACAAATCATTTCATAAATAGAATGAAGTTATTTAGTTAAACAGGCTCCCTGGGATAAGCTAAAAGTTTAATAAAAACTGCTACTTCAAGATTGACAGGGGTAAGCATATACAGCTTGACTTTAGGAGGCTAACTTAAAATTGAAGACAAATTCTTTTTATGTACAAAATAAAGCATACAGTACAAAAAGACACTTGCAGTATATCATATATTGGTGGACTAACTGGACAATCAGTGTAAAGCATTAGATTTGACATTTTCATCAAATTAATTAAACATTTATACAAATTCTAATCATCACTTATTATTCGCAACACAAAAGTATTATTAGAAATGTAATATTGTTCTCATAACATACCAATGTTATGAGCTTCATCAAAGACCACGACAGATTTGCGACTGAGTTCCTTGGACACTAGATCTGCTATTTTTGGATCAAGCAGATAGTAGTAGCTGTAGATGACTATGTTAGCGTGCATTATCTAATGATGTAAAAAACAATTGTCATCTTAAATCTATTGTATATTGTAAACAGCTCTTACAATTCAACTTAAAAGTAATAGATATCTGATTATTTTAACACTTAAAAGTAATAGATATCTGATTATTTTAACACTTAAAAGTAATAGATATCTGAT
This sequence comes from Oconnorella tubifera, assembly GCA_034700105.1. Classification (NCBI taxonomy): domain Eukaryota; kingdom Metazoa; phylum Annelida; class Clitellata; order Enchytraeida; family Enchytraeidae; genus Oconnorella; species Oconnorella tubifera. The sequence continues at coordinate 14,682 of JAQIXG010001624.1, forward strand.
TATTTTAACACCTTTAGTTTACTTTCACAACAGAAGCGAATAAAATTAAATCAGTCTGTAGAACTAGTGGAAAACCACGCGGTGTATATCAAAAAGTTAAATCTTACGCAAATTGCAAAAAGAATTGTATATTTTGTCACAAAATGGCTGAGTTCAAATTCTGCATCAATCACAATGACGACAATAATTTTCTACATTTAATCTAAAAAATTTTTAAAAGACTTTAACGATTATAACATAATAATTCACAAAAAACATACAACAAAAACTATTAAAAAAACCTAAAAATAAATCAAAGTATTTTGTCAGCACATTCACTTACCGAGTATCTGGCTATGAAGTAAGGACACCATCCTTTCAATCTACCGTATTCCTTCAATCCATCCTGCGTTAAAAAATCAAAAATTTGCATTGAATCAAATAATATATAAAAACACTCGTATAACGATAGCTATTCATATAATAAATCTGAGCATTCATTTCACTCTCTTGACTTAAAATATATAAATTGATATTGTATTAAACTAATTGTATTAAAAAAATTATAATCAAACTATCAAACTAACTAAAAGAAAACTAAGTATCATAAACCAATCAGCAAATGCATTCATTCGCTTCACTTAGAACATTCATTACCAAAACTGATACATTGTCACTTATCTTAATATCAAGTGATGAGTTAAAACTTATTTTAACACAAGCCAGTAAAAAAAGTTTACACGATTGTCAACACAAGCAAGATTGCTTGAATCGATAGTTTATCCCAAAAGAATTGCATTTAGTCCAGATGTACACTATCAAATGCAATCGAATGTACACAAAAGGCTCAAAATAGCGGTAACTTGTTGGATTATTTAGAAAGATGTCTAAATTGACAATTACTTCTCAGATATCATTCATTAAATACTGTAATCCAGACGTTAAAGTTTAATTCGAATTTAACGAGAAAATCAAATCTGTAGGCGGTTAGACATTAAATTACATAATTATAAATTTTTTAAACTGTAACCTACCAAATCATACACACCAGCGGGCAGAATAATTTCTTTACCGTGAGCATCAAAATCCTGTAATAATTACCAAAAAAGAAACACAACTTATATTGACTTCAATTATAATTGTGTAAAAAACTATGACAACGACATTCAATAAAATTTACAATTTTCTCAAATAGTTGGCCAAATAAGTATATGAAGTAAAACCCAAATGAATTTCACTTAACTTTCAAAGTTTCTACCTGATATCTTAAAATAGACCAACTTCTATTTCAGTAACTCTAATCTAAAAATCGAGAAATGCAGCGGTCGACTTACTTCAAAGAAATCACAGACGGGTACATTAGGATCAGTTTTATGCCTTGTTCTCACGTAAGATGCGGTAAGACTGAGACATCTACCATCAACCACTTTACCATCTCTCTCTTCACTAACCTTCAAAATAAATTATTTAAACATTCATTTTATATTTCATTTTATATTTTATTGCATATTTCATTTTATATGAAATAACTAAACTCAACAGATGTGGTGAAAGACTGCGTGCAAAAAAACAGCAAAGATCAACAAAATAGTATTAATTAATAAAGACAATCAAACGTATACAACTCGTACCTAATACGAAAATGATCAAAATTCAGAATAATCGCAATAATACAAATACTTCATAATATTAATATAGTATTAAAAGTTATAATACAATTAAAAGCCAACAATAATAAAAATAAATGTACATTTATTTACATTGTTGTTGTATAAATGTATCATTTTTCATAACAAACTGCTCATTGATTAATTGTATTTACAATATTTGACGCGTCCGAATTACAATATGTTAATAAGTAGAGTTAAAATCATTTAAAAGTCAGCTACAAAGATCAAGTAACAGAAATTTAAAACTTTGATCAATCAATTATCAGTATCGAGTTATAAACAGACTCTCGGATGAATGCAAAGATTTTTCCTAGAGCTAAGCGACAGTCCTAATAAATTTGGATGTTCTCCCGTTTCTTTCTCCCAGTATGACATCAGATTCTTCAACTCTTCAACAACCTAGCATTCATCACGAATAAGCAACAATCAAAATTGTTTGCATTTTGCTGCATTTTGCTGCTAAATATAAGTCAAATTGCTTTCTTGCATAATTTAATTAAATTCAACTGTTAGCTAATTAGAATTTGTTACAAGAAAGTACTTATTATTTTTGTACCAATTTGTTGCTTAAGTTAAGTTTAAATTGTTTGCTTGCTTATTAAATCCAGCTATTAAATACTGCTTATCTGAAAAAGCTTAAATTTCCTGAAGAAAACTGATGTAAAACAGAAAGATTTAATGTCATGTGCATGAAATTGTAAATATATATATATAGAAAGATAGATACCTATAAGTGAATAAAACCACGAAATATATTGCATACTTACTACACTTACATATCACAAATATAAAATATATAAGAATAATATATTATATATAATTTTTAATGTGTAATTTTTAATTACACATTAATGTGTAATTTTTAATTACACATTAAAAATATTAAATTATATTATAAACTACAATTAAATTACAATTACTCAACCTTTTCTAATTCTGGAACAGTTCGTGAGCAGTATATGAGCTTTGTGAGAATATGAGGCCTGAACTGTAGAAATAAAAAGCAAAAATTTATTATATTTCAGATAACTTGGAGAACTTTATAGAATTAGATAATAATCTAGATTCTATCAAGACTTGATAGTAATCTAGACTATAATTATAATAGAACTACATTAAGTATTTTACTACTATCTATTGGTTTCAATGATTTCATTCTGAGTTGTTTCAAAAAACGACTCTGTCATTCTATCAATGACTTCATATACCGAAATATTAAGTTAACATTATAACAAAAAACAGCGATAATAATTTGATTAATAATTATTTTGCTAATATTTAATTTATAAAAAGCAAATATGATGCTACTGAAATTTTGAAAAAGGTTACAACATGAGACTAGACTCTATATAAAGTGATATTTTAATCTTGTGTTTAATGTCATAACTTTATAAAAGATAATTGTTAAAAAGTACTGCACATACAGAAACTACATGACAAGCAAACACAATCTTTTAACACAGTGCACTAAATATTTCCCTTGAGCATGACAAAATAAATAAAACTGATTTTGATTCCAAATTAAAATCAATTTGAAAGTTTAAGTCTACTTTAAAATAGATTTCGTTTGCATTTCTAAGTTCAAAAATCTATTTTAAAGTTAAAGATTACAAATATTTTATACTTTGAGATAAGCCACAATGAGAGCTAGAAGTGAGACAGTCTTTCCAGTACCAGAGGGCATCTCAAGCACACAGTGGCCCTATACAGAAGTACAGATTAAATCAGCGCAGATTAAAATTATGGTAGCTAAGTCTCATGTAATATTACAGAACATCAACAAATTTAATAAAAAATCTTTTTTTAGTACACGGCACTGCTCTTATTTGGCTCTGGATAGTTTATCCTAAGGGCGAGGTCTGAAGAAAAGATGTTATTTGAGGACAAATGGTATTTGGGGCACACCTAAGATAAATATTATAAAGTTAACTTTTTACAAATATCACAGTGAATTTTATGTTAAATGCATCTCATGAAAAGGAAAAAAAATTAGATAATATATTACTTGTAATATTGAGTATAGATATATAAATTTTATGAAATTTATATTCAATTTATGGACTTGATTCCCATTAATTACAGTAGCCGTCAGCTTATGTATCATACTAAACGACGCAGCAAGTTAGTGAAATACTGAGTGCCAGGGAATTCAAATCCAGGACTTGAATGTTCTGAGTCAAGTGTTCTACATCTTCAAGTTATAAATATAAGATATATACCTCTGCATCAAGAGTTTTCTTCAGCTCGAGCATATAGGAATATTGCTCCGGATAAATATACTCGTAAGGAAAATATACATCGAGACCGTCTATATCAAGTCTGTAAGACAGCAAACGCAAATTTTACGTTAAATACATCAAACAATTAGATAACATAGCTTTAAATCAATGAAATCACAAAAGGCCGAGACAGTTTCGTCATTGTCCTCATATTTGACAATTTTACGTCCACTAGAATACAATTAGTAATGATGTAAAACTGAGATTTATCTTTAAACATCAAGTCTCCTAAAACTAGAGCGATATCTTGCTGGTAAACTTCTATGTAATTTTATTTTCCCGAGTTCAACTCCTACCCCAAACAATATTATTTTAATTCCTTCAGATTTTTTTAATCTTTGGCAATTAAAGAGATAATTTTTATACAAGTAAATGTTTAAACATCAGTCTATTCATAATTTGTACGGTCTCTTTGCGTAGATGTGCAAATTAATTTTTAAAAATAAATAATCACCTCATTTTTATGCTTTTATCTGCAAATAATTTTGTTTATAATAAAAAATGAACTCAATATTTTATTTTCACTTTATATCACTCAAAGAATATAACGTAAGATATTTTGTTGTAAAGATTGACTCAACTGATTAGTGACTCTAAAAAATCGACTCAGTACGAACAACTAACTCAAAATATTATTTTCAAAGGTTTGATACGTGGCATTTAAATGTAAACTAATTTAAATACTCGGTCGACTCAGTCTAGTAAAAATGTCGATGGAAATCGTTGATCATCTAAACTTTATTTGAGTCAATCGTAATTTATTTGACACTAATCATATAAGTAAGGAGAAAGTCACTCATTAAAAAGTCGTTACTAATTTTTTGGTTTTATATTTAAATGTAGTAAGATAGGCTTACTGCACAGTGATGAGGGAAAATAATACCAAGAGCAGGCTTTCATGGAGGCTCCTGAAAATTCTATTTTGTTTTATAACAAAATTCTATTTTTTTCTGACAAAATACTATTTTGTTTTCATTTGCTCAGCGTACAATCATTCCTCGTCTTCTTTTTCAGCAACTCCTACACTTTATTCACGAATGTGATTTAATGGCGTAACAAGAAAGCACAGAATATTATAGGCCTACTGCTACAGAGTGTAGGCTTTTTAAGTATAGAGTTGTAAGAACTTTAAAATAGTACAAATAGTAATTTTTAAATGACTTAAATCGTGAATATAATAAAAATATTGCAAAGCTGAAATAATGATAATTAAAGTCTATTTAAAGATTCATTACATTTGAGCACCAAATGTCTTTATTAAGAATTATTAAACTTCAATGATGAAACGTTTAACATTTTCATTAGCTTCTTTGTCTCGCACCACCTCCTCCCCTCTGTCATATCTCCAATTAAATGTTTGAAAACTGGACATGTCTAAATAATCAAACTTGTCTATAGGCAATTAGTTTTCCAAAGAATTTAATATCTGAAATTGCCACTATAGCTTTTAAGTCCTTGCTAATCTTCAGGTATATTACAAAAAAATCATTATTTGACAACACAGTTAGAAAAATATTATTATAAAGTAAATTTTCTATGTTATATTTTTAAAAATATACTCTGTGACCAATTGGAAAATTATTTGAAGTTAACGTCTGTTTAACCCCCGAGGGACGATGTCGCAGACGTCCCTCAGTATAAAGAAAGACCACATATAATTCAACCAAGCAGTGAGGACAAACCATCAACTGAGATAGAAAACCATTTATCTGGGAATCAGTCTGTAAAAGTCATCATGTTAGAACAACTTTTGTCTACTATATGCTTGGTGGGCCACTTTTAAATGCAACCTTGGTAATGGCGTATATTGAACTCCTGCCTAGTCTGCAGTTGAGATCCATGTAACATTTAAAGGCAGTAGAACCACGATGGTTACAAACACATCTCTTTTTATTTTATTTTTGTGTTTTAACTTAAGAGATCTAGTGTTTCTTTGTTTTTAGAAAACAATCTCAAGATTCACTTAAAGTTTCAAGGCTCAGATGAAATGATGGAATGAAATCAATAAGATTTTGAAATTTTGAAAAAGTTGTAGGCATTTGTAGGCCCTATTCGACATAAGAAAGCTCGCTGAAGTTATATATTATGTTTAAAAGGCAGCTTTTAAGTATCAGGTATTTTTCTTATTTTTAATTGAGCAATGATGTTATTTCAGTCGACAAAAATACGAATAGGGCATATTGGAGCTAGCTCTTGATTCTGACTTAAGAATACATTAGACAATTAAACCACAATTAATTAATACATGTAGGCCTACAATATTTTATAAATATTGAACGAACAACAAGCTTTAAATAGCAGTCAAATTAAATCAAGCATTTTGTAAGCGATTTCATACAACTGTCCAATAAAGTAGTCTATGCCGGTATGCAAGATCGAAAGATTTTTAATTATGATTGCTA
>JAQIXG010001625.1:0-21007 GCA_034700105.1 Oconnorella tubifera
AAATCTCGGGGGGCCCCCTTTGGCCGGGGGGCCCTCAGCACGTGCTGAAAGTGCTTCATGGTAAATCCGGCCCTGAGTGTGAGGTTGTTTAATTTTAATATTTTAAGTTTTCTAGATAAACAGAGTATATTTGAAGATATACTGTATTATTAATTTTTAAGAGTATTCTCTCTTAATTATTAGTAAGAGTTATTATTTAAGGCTAACTAATTAATGCTCATTGTACAGTGATTCTTATTGCAATTTATTGCCAAGTTGAATTTTATTAGAATTACAATTCTAAATATTAATTCTCAATGTTACTTTAAGATTTAATCTTTATCTCTAATCTGCCTTTAAAATATTAATTATAATAATCTGTTTAGTACTAGAATTTTTCACGAATTTGTGAAATTTTGATATTTGTTTATACATGTTCGATATCGTAATTTGTTTTATTTGTGTTTTTTAAGCGAAGGTAGTATTATAGTAAGTTTATTTGTTAATTAATAATTTTAGGATTATATTCTTTTGGAAACATTCACACTTGCATTTTTGTACTACATTTCATATACTATGTAGCTAACCCAAATGGGGGAAGGGTATTATTTCACTCGCATCAGAAATACTGATCTTATATCTGATATTTTTATTTCGAAACATTTCTGATTACATTAACCATCTGATGATTATTAAAAAATTTAGTTAATTTTTAGCAAAGATGATTTTTTTAGTTTAGGTGGGATCCTGCGCCTTGTAAACATTTCTTCTTTGGGTTCTTTTTTCACATCGGGGGCCTGGACACAAGTCGTGTATAATTTTTGCTTTAAAATAGTTTGCATCAATTTACTTGCATTCACTTATGAATAAGCTCATTGACTGTTTTGTTAGTATATCTAATATTAGATATTAATAGACTTATTTGAATAGTAATTAATATATTATGCTGAGTCGTAAAGTTTGTCATAAAGTTGCAATCTTGCGATTGGTGTGATTTCTAATGAGCAATTTTTTATTTACTTTTCTTTATTCTCCGCCTCACTCCCCTCCCCCCTTCCAATTGTTTCACATTTTGTATACTGCTGTGCAATAAATATTTGCAAAACAATAACGAACTTCTATCTCCCATATTATATTGTCTATTGATGAGGCGTATGTCTTTTTAAAACTAGAATGATTTTTATTAAACTGGGGTTTATTAATTCTACATTGCATTCAGTAGATGTTGTTCTTTCATTTTTTAATATCCCTGTATTAATAATTTTGTCAAGCCCAATGGATTTAATGCAATTATAATAATTTCTTTGTGTAAGGAAGAAGTTTCTTAACAGTTTTGCCTAAGAATAATGCGTGGTACATTTGGTAGTGGACATATGAATTTAGATGTAATATATGTATCACACATTAATGTAATATAGGCAGTATTCTGTAACTTCAAATAGTAATAATCGTAATCATTCTGTTAATAAGTACAGTATTCATAGGCCTAATAATTTCATAAGAATTTTAATATTAAAATATAAAATCAGTATAATGATAAAATTTTAAGGTGTTCATTTATAGTTATCTTATTTTGACATATTTAAAAATATGACAAGTATTATGTTATTCGTCACTTCGTGAATCTTGATAACATTAAAAACACATTAATTTAGTTACTAGCTAACAAAATTAATTAGTTTGCGACTAATAATGACGAACAAAATTTTGTATGATTTTTGTATGAGTTTTGCGCATTAAGCAAATTTTGTCCAGAACAATCAACTTCTAACACCTAACTTTGGATATCTTCAATTTTTCAATTAATAATAATTTATATCTCCAACCACAAATCACCCGAGTTTTCATTTTCTCGTATTTCATTAATAATAATAATTTAAATCGTTCATAAATCTTGCAAACTCTTCAATATTCATGTCCGCTCAGTTGATTGATCGTACATCGCTTATAAATTCTAGCTTCGTCGACCGATTGAGCGATATTCCAATAAGTCGATCGCTTCCGCAACATTAAGCTTTGCAGGTGTTCTTGGTAGAGATAGAAATGCTAAAGTTCAGCGGCTATTGTTGTGTTTTGCTCAGCTGGCGGCTTAACCGCTGCAACCATATGTTTAAAATTTGCTGCTCGCGCGCTGAACCAAACTGACAGACGTCATTTATTGAATCAATTATTTTCGTTATAAAAGATTTAAGATTTCTTATGTAAAAACATTTGTGGTAAATTGTATACACGCCTAGTGGCTGCTATTGAGGATGCGTGCATTAATAACTATTTGTCGTAAAATCGACAATTTCGATGACGTTTATTTCGATGCATGATGGATATACTGTTTAATTTATTTAAGTTTATCGTCAAAATTAAAAGTTTTATTTCGATGAGTTGGTTTGGTTCGTTGTGTCTAAAGAGTTACAGTATGCCTATCAGAGATACCAAATCACATTGCTCTAAGCATTAGGTTGTAAATATTATCAGATTTTATTATTCTGCAAGATTATTATTGCTGTATAGACTTTTATAATAATTATATTTCTATGAGCCTGGATTAACGTCTATAATACAGTTGTCGAAATATAACAATATTGAGAAGTATAGCAATACGTAAGCATAATCTTATTAAAAACATAACATCAGAGATCTGCAGACTATATCTAATTTAAAGGCCTGGAATAATGGTGTGCTTTCATAGTTTTGTCACTGCACTGGTGAAACCTACCTACATCTGAATTAGTGAATACAAGGTATAAGCCTACCTTGAAAACTGCGAGTCTTTTACTACAAACTACTTTTCAGTTACAACAGTAGTACTGTAGTAACCGTTACAAAAACTTATTGAGAATATATCTTCAAATACATCTAACTCAATATAATTCAAGTTAACTGCCGCTTTTAGTGTTGAGCAAAAAGGCGAAGACTGACTTATCTATATATTAATATAAAAAATGAAATCACTATGGTTATTTCAATATTTGTTATCTCTCATAATTATGTGTCAAATTTAACATTCAATTTATAAAATTGAATAATATTGAATCTATAGACTATTTTGTAATAGGTCTACTCTTATTAAATTTTATTTGCGTGAGCAGAAAATTTTAACGACTATAACTCTTTCTTGTTTAAACGCATTTGGTATCAATAAACACATACAATATGAATACAACCGTCGTAGATGATCCTGATATCCCACTCGTCACCTTGAACAACCATCACATTTCCTACACCGAAGAACGTCTAGAAACAACCTCAATACATCCATCCAACGTGTCCGCAGACACTGACTCTAACATTGGACACCGTCTGGCTAAACGCAAGCTTCTACTTCGAGAGCGCCGACTCGTCTCTGATCTATCTCTCTGTTTTGCCATTATCGGTGTTGTCCTTATGATCCTGTATACTGAGATGGCCATTAATCCAACTTATGCTTGGGACAGTTTATCCTTACAGCTCGTCAAGCTTTGCATTACAGTCTCTACCGTTGCTCTTCTAGGTATGATAGCCTGGTATCATGTACTTGACGCTCGGCTCTTTATGTGCGATAATTCTCTTGAGGATTGGAGATTGTCTCTTTCGTTTCGACGCGTTTGTCAGTTCATAATTGAGCTAATCGTTTGTCTAATTCATCCATTTCCGATTTTTGTTCGACAAACGGAAATTCCTCAAGCGCAATCCAATGTTGACAGTAAAAATTTAGCCGTTGATTACAGACTTGGGATTATGGATAACAGTACAAATATCGATGTATACTTGTCCATTCCGATGTTGATGAGAATATTTCTAGTGGCTCGTGTTATATTGTTGCATAGTAGATTGTATACAGACGCATCGTCACAATCACTTGGGGCACTCAATCGAGTTCATTTCAACACAACATTTATCTTTCGATCTCTGACAAATATATATCCAGAGTATATACTAATGCTACTCATCATGTCTGTCTTCATTACTGCATCGTGGACACTGCACGCTTGTGAAGCTCAGGTAAAACAGCATGACATTTCGCATTTAATTATTTACATCATTATTAGGCCTACTACTATTACTGTTCTAGTAATCTAATAGATTGAATCCAATGAAATTAATAATAATTATAAGTTCTTTTCTAAATCGATCTGTAAGTTACTCCTAAAAAATTATAAATTCTTATTGTTTCTATTTTTTCTAATTTAATTTTTCTGGTTATCTTTTAGCATGAGATTATTTGATGTCTTCCATGATATCGTGAATGTTTATACATATTGTAACTGTTAAATTATATTCAATACGTGTCATTCCAAACTAAATAACTCTGACTTTTTTTCAAATTAATCCAAAGTCCAAAAAGGTAAAATCGATAAAATCGAATCACATTCTAGTAAATTGTATTCATATTAAGATGGGTATGCTAAACGCCATGTGGTTGATTGCCATCACTTTTCTCACAATCGGCTACGGAGACCTCGTGCCACTGTCATACTGCGGCCGCGGGGTGGCCGTCATGGCCGGGGTCTTCGGCACAGGCTGTACGGCCCTGGTTGTGGCTGTCCTCGCTCAGAGGCTGCAGCTGAGTAGAGGGGAAAAGTTTGTTCATAATTTTGTTCTCGACGTCGAGCTAAACAAGCGCTATCGCATAGCTGCGGCTAATATAGTGAAGGCTGGATGGATGATATATAAGAATAAGACATTGGGGGGGAGGAGAGGTCGTGTTAGACATTATCAGAGGAAACTACTTAGGGCTATTCATGAGATAAGAGAGGTTAGTTCATGAGTTTGTGAACATAAATCATGTTAAGTCATCACTTTATTGAGTACAGTAACCTAATAAAATGATCCAGTAAAAATGAGCAAATAGAATATTTTGTAGCGTTTTTACTAAATGGCATTAAGTGCTATTTATTTAATGTTGCAACAAAGTATGAGCAGTATCATGAAATAAACAAAATAAAATTTTTAAACAAAATCTTGATAAATAATTTTAATCTTCATTCAGAGTTAATGTAACTTTACAGTGTAAAACAAACTTATTTTAAAAAGTACATATATATGCCTATTTTTTACCAACAGAAATAATTCCCAAAATTTAACATAAGTTTATAAGTTATTAATCTATGCATTGTTGGAGCTACAGTATGATATCTTTATTATATCAACATATTTTTATTACACATTACATATCTAGGTAAAGCAGGAACAGAGGAAGGTTGCCGAATCAGGAGTGTCGATAGTTGAAATCTTTAAATCACAAAACGCAACGAGTTCAACAATTCACAGAGTAGCGGGACAGCAAGTGGAGGCCACGGCTGATATCGCAACGATAAAGGACAGGCTAGAACGCATTGAACAGAAACTGGAAATTCTCATCGTGCAAAGTAATAGACCAGTAGAAGAAACGTGATTTAGTATGAAAATAGATTTGTTGGTTGGGTGATTGTGATTTGTTTTAATATATTGTTAAAACACAAATATAATTTTCAAATTAGATACGTGAAATGATAAAGCAATAAAATGAAAAGTTTTAAACTGAGGTAAGCTGGATTTGAATAGGGTATAAAGGGTATATAAATATATATATGCAAAATACTGTAGGATTAGACTGTTGTGAAGTTATCATAAGTTTGTGTAGCATTTATCCTACAAAAATTTTGATTGAACAGTAAAGCAATATGTGTATTTAATGCTAGAATTGACTGTTCTAGAATGAACTATAACTCAGTAGAACTAAATTTAATTTGTTGAACTAAATGAAATAATAATAAATCATTAAAATGTCTTCCATTTACATCATTTCTAACAATCGTTGATTAATCGATATATATTAAAAGTAAATCTTTAAATAGCATGCAATTAATTACTTTAGCAAAGGAAGAATAAATACTTGCGTGATTAATTAACTTGTCAATCTTCAGACATTCAAATCATCATCATTTAAGTCATATAATAAATGCAGTAAAATTTCTACAATAACTTGTGACATTTGAATATTTATTAAACATTGATCTATGGTATAATCGATTGACAGAAACATTAATCGAATAAGCTCATATTTTTATACAAAAATAACTTTGTTATGAAAATAGATTTACAGGATATTGCCTCAATTATTTTAGCAGCAAAATAAAGTCAATATAACAGTAGCATATCTAATCAAGCATTTACAACTTTAAAGCATAAATAATACAGAACAATGTACTTGTTTGTGTAGACCATATATACTTTATAAATTATTGGCATTTTCCGTTGATATATATTATCCAGAAATAGTATTATTATATATCATTACTGCAAATCATTTAGTTATCAACATTAAATATAATTAATCATTCTAGCATTTGCTGTGGTACATATTATTTATTGCTGTTTGTATTTCTATTCTAGTCAATATTACTAATGCATATTTTGATAGAAATTATATTATTTGCTGCACGCGTAAGGAATAAGGAATTAGACATTTTAGGATTAATGACAAAATACTTTCTTTTTCATTTTATATCAACAAGTAGTATGCTGGTATATAAATAAGAAACTACATGAGTAATTCAATAAGTCATATTAAGCACACGAGGGCCACTATAAAATACAGATGATGTATTGCATCACGGAGTTGTATATCTAATAAACACAATGATGCATGTGTATGAAACTAGTCAAGTCAAGAAATCATACAGCACAATGCCTTGTCCAATGAAATACATGATAAACAGAGTGTCGTGCAATTGCATTAAATTATTTTAAATATTTATGCATTAAAGTGCTTTAAAAGTTCTTAGAAAGACAAGAAGGTTAAGCTAAGATTAAGTTTAACGTCATGTATTACCGTATTATAGCAATGTCATAGACATATCTGTCAATTTAAGCATCTTATTAAAATGTTCCACAAATTAGAAAAATAGTGAGCTTACTGGGATTCGAACCTGGACCCAGTGCATCCGAGTCCAATTCTCTAACCACTTCTCTAATGAGCCTTGACTAAGCTGCTGTGAAAGAAAAGCAATTACGATGCAACAGTTACAAAAAACGCAATGTTTAATTCATTTCTTATACAACAGCATATCTGCGTATAAGTCCATCCCTGCAGCCAGTATAAACGTAAGAATCATCACGCGCTATACATTTAATAGGATCACAATCCGAACCAGTTAATTCAAGACTTGTTTTAAGTTCTTTATCGGTCAAGTAGCAAGATCCATCACCTAAACAATAAGAAATATTATTTAATGCATTTTGATAAAAATTATGTAAATGAAAAACCTTATTTCATTCCACTTAGTACACAGCATGCAAGTAAGAATCCTATTAATGCTATCTATTTTTTATGCTTTGATGTGACATTAAATAAACTAACGAACAGTATTACAAATAAAATTCTAAGCATCAAGAAACTTATTTCTTAATAAGCTTATCAAAATATATAATATGCAATGATAATTTCTTACATTTGATTAAATGTAAAATATCACAAATGTACACCAATATCAATAAAGCTTAACGTCTGTTTAACTGTCGAGGGATGACGTAACAGACATTAATAATCATCTATAAAATAATTTCATCTAATTCAAACACTCAATAACGAAGATAGAAATATTTCTAACCTGTTGTGACAAAGCAGCCTTGTGTGTGTGGAAGGATTGACAAGATTGCTGAGCGAGACTCTTTACTTGATAACAGCGGGGCACTTTAACAATTATATATACATAGTTAATACATACTAACATAAATAAAAGTTAACTAATACAAATAGTTATATAATACATAGTGAAAGTTTATCTAACATAGGCCTACAGTGAAGATAAAATAATTAGTAATATTATTGATAATATTGAATAAATAAACTTATTTGCAGAGGGTAAATGTTCTATTTTAGACCTGAAGCTATTTGATCCTTCAAGATAAATTGACTTCAGCGTGAACATATTTTGTGTGCTTGTTTTTTAAAATGTAAAATGTTTTAAAATGTTTTTGTTTTACATTATTCATCTTTGGCATTATTTTCACTGTATATTTGGAAGTAAAGCCTATGCTCATTTTTTCATTTGCTATATTGTGTTTTCGCCATTATTCAATACAAAATATTGTAACTGTTTATCAAACAAAATTTATATAGTTTAAACAATACATCCTGTTTACAAATCAAATAATTCCTGTCTAAACTAAAACCGATATTAGGACGATTTATATCCGGACGATTCATACCGGACGATTCATACCCGGACGATTCATAACCAGGACCATTCATAACCAGGACTACTCATTCCTTGTACCTTTCATAACCGGACGATTCATATCAGACTATTCATAACCGACATACACCCACCCAAGAACTCCCTCCTCCTTAATCATCTGGGCTGCGGACCAGCATAGGCGAAGTTAAGTTTTTTCCCTTTTAATTTTTTTTCAATTTTTTTTTTATTTTTTGATGATTTTTTTTATAATACATTGAAATACATACATTAATCAAATTATTTATACATCTAACTTTCAGCATACAGATATGATACACGTTTATGTAGAAAAGAGCAAACAGTTTCAACAACTTTACACCAACAGTATAAACTTTTACAGCAAATTCATTCTCAAAAAGGTTACGAAAACAGTCAAATAGCATGATATATAAATGGAAATAAAGACATAAAGTATAACATTGTTAAATGTCTTGCCACCACTGAAATAATTACTGAACCACTGATAAAAATTTCTAAAACAATTAATTGCTATAAGGAGGGAGCTCATAGAGCTTCCCTCCTTCCCTCGGTTGGTTATGAATCATCCGGTTATGAATTATCCTGTCTATGAACAGTCCGAGTTATGAACCTACCGGGTTATGAAATGCCCCGATTATGAATGATCCGTTTATGTAGAGTCCAGTATGAATCGTCCGGTTATGAATCGTCCGGACACCCTAAAACCATCTCTCTCTTTGAGTATTTCATTTTTGGTAATATACAAATCTTATCGATAAAAGCTCGTATTACCTGGTATTACGTAAATCAATCAGTGCGACACTAGAATCATCCGTGCCACAAGCAACGAGACAGACAGACAGAAAGATGCAACAGTTCACTGGAGACTCAAATAACGTCTCAAATACTTTCTTCCTGGTTTGTAGACCATAGCCTTGTAGTGAACCTGCCTGACAGGCAACCAATAGCAGCTTACCTTCAGTCAGCACTTCCCTCTCACCTAATAAAATAATTAGCATCACAAGAAAATTAAATAAAATACTGTTTGAGAAGATATATAGATACTAGACTAAAACACGTCATAGGATAGGATTGAGTATTTCAAAACTTTAGATTTTGTAAATTATTACATTATTTAAAGATAAATGCATGCATGCTAATTAGGACAAATAACTATCGAATATATTAAGAATTTAAACAAATACAAAATACAAAAATATACTCCTAAATATAAAGATATATTTATTTATTGAAACTATCAATAAATATTAATATATATATATATTTATAAAAATTACATTGACAACACATTGCAAGTAAAATTTAAAAAAAAAACAAGTGATATGAAATGACACATAGCCTATAAAACTGAACAATTTGTTGCCTTAAATAAAAATAAATAAAACAAATAAAAATGCTCTTTTATATTTACAAATGAAAACACACTATACACTAAAATAAAACTACACACAGCGGGGGAAAAATCAGATATTTTCATGAGAGAGAGAATGAAACAAACTAAAATTTATTTGCTGACAATGCTTTCTCCTTTCGATCAAAAGTATTCATCAATTATGGACTCTAAAATCTCAGAATCTATTTAATTCATTTTACTCTTTAATAACGGAATATAAATCCAATAGATCCCTTACTCTCCGCTCCCCCTAGCATCCCCTCCCAGAATATATATACCTACCAGCTATCTGATCTCCCACGCCAAGACTGATGGTATCAGAGGTGACGCCCAGAGCACAACTGCTGATGACACCTCCTTGTATGTCATCAAATGTCGTAATGCACGCAGACTGACCAACATCCCAAAGTTTAGCCGTGCCATCTCTAGATGCTGACACGATGTTACGTCCTCTTTCTACGATCGCGACGTCATTCACGCCTAGATATCATATTTATTGCGTCACATTGTGTGTCGCACAATAAAATTATTAGAAAACTACACTAAAATCAAAAAAAAGTTTATTTTTAACCGTGGCATAACGCAAGAGGAGGGGGCTATAAACCCCCCCCTAATTGAGCTAAAAACTATTTTTTTTTTGTGATGTTAAAGAACTGAGTTTAGCGGTAAAATACCCCCTTGTGCAAATTTATGAAAAATTGAGTCTTGGATTTATAAAGAAAAAACTCCTCCACTTCCACGTAGTCAATTCTTGGTTTTTAAGGTATAAAATGTTGAGTATTTCAATCAAAGGTCTGATATATAATATTATACAGTTGTTAAGTCAGGGTTATTAAATGAATGAACAGGCCGTTTTGTCGAGTAATGCATTTTCGAAGTCATTTTGTCAAGGGACCGTTCTTACCGGCTTTATGACCCTGGAGTGTGGTCGCACACTGACCATTCTCTACCGACCAAATCTTGACCAACATGTCAGCACCACCGGTCAATAAAACAAGACCAGAAGGAAAGAACCGACACACATTGACATCCGAATAATGACCCACAAGATCACGCTAAACAAGACACATATAAATCACATTTTAATAAAATCCAATTCAATTTCACAAAATAGAACATAAACTTATAATCTGTGGCAGAAATTGTGAGAAAAATCAACTGCAGTTCTAGATACTAGATTTTATTAATCGTGATCTTAAATTGTCTTTAAATTATTAACGAAAAAATCGTCAGATTTATACTTTCTAAACATTCTGTTAAGAAACGCAACTAAAAAAAGTACAAAACAGCTTAAAAAACTTTCGATTAAAACTGCTGAATAAAACGGATTAATTCAAGTAATTTTCCAATAAAATAATCTTCCTTTATAATTCTTGCAGCACTATATAAATATAGTTTCCAAACTGATCTATCATCCCAAAAAAGGTTAGATAAAGAAATCCTCACCCTCACTTCACCATTGTCTGTTGTCCAGATTCTAATCTTGCCGGCACTGTCGGTAGAGACACCCAAACCACCCGGTGTCACATCCAAACTGAGAACCTATCAGCAATATCAATCACGTAATAACGCTATCAAAAGTTAGTTTGATGACAGTAACTTTACTAAGCAAACATCATTTTTTCCCGTTTCCGGTATAAGTACTCAGGGAATCATTTTTTAGAATAAATTTCCGAAATAATTAATTTTTTACATTATACAAAAAAGATTCATCACTTACAAAAAGCATTAAAATATAAATAATTCCTTACTGACAACTGAAACTATTATAAATAATAGTGGTACTGGTCAATACGTGTATCTACACAATACTACTGATACAGCGCAATAAGCTGCATTATCATCTCTACTCTTAATTGATCTTAGATTTAAGAAAACACTTTATTTATAGCTATCATCAAATTATAGGACTATAATAATCATCGACTAAACTTACATTTTTCTTTGCGTCATGTATGTTGCTGTAGACGGCGCTTGGAGACTGATAACAGCATTCCTGTTTGATTCCTTCATCATCATAGGAAACAATCAAACGATTCTAGAAATTAATCGTAAGAATTTGTAAAAAACACAAATTATACAATGTAACTACATATATCTTACAACCCAGGCTACAAAATGCTATTTGTACAACAATATAGCAGCATCCGTATTAAGCTAAAAAGACTGCAATTATAGGTCTACTACTGACAGTAAGATAATAATTACAATTTCTTCAAATTATTAATGCAAAAGAACAAACCCAATATAACAAAGCAATAACCCATACTTATCTTATCAAAACCTACATGTAATTACTTACAATGTTCTGTCAGTTTATACAAAGTATAAAATGTTTAAAAATAAATTCAAATTGTTATTTCAATCACAAACTCAGTAAATGCTAATTAAGATTTAATAGCCTACGAAGAAATTACAATGTAATCATTATTAAAACCTTTATAAACTAAATATTCATTTAAAATTTATTATTTAAAAAAATTAAGCAGTTAAGAAAACCTGTTTAATCTGTTCCACATTGAATCCTCTATCGCATCTAATGCTTCCTAAACGTTTCTGTATTTCTCCATGAACTGTCCTCCCACCTGATATCAATACAAATTTTCATAATATTAATTTATGACGCTATAAATAACTTTAAAAATGTTTGCTAATATGCATAACAGAAAGTTACAAGACGTCTTATAATAAGTCAAATTCAAAGATGAAGATGAAAGATGAAGATCAGAAAAATCAAACTTTTAGAATATCTCTGATAACATCTGAAAAAACAAAGTCATCTTTCAATCGGTATCAATTGATTCACAATTGATTTTGTACATAAGAAAATGTATTATATTTATATTATGGTAGACTTTTTATGGTATACTTCTTTTTACTGAGCAGCTAATGTTGTACACAAGAAGGAAATTAAAAATACAAAATATTATCTCAAATAGAACAAAGAATATAAACTGCAAAAAAATCTTAACAAACCTGCCTTTTTAAACGATATCCAAGCCTTTCCATTTGCCTCTCTATATACGTCAAATCAAAAAAATATTAAAAACTTACTGAGATTCATATGACAAGACAAAAATGTATTTAACACATATAAAGTAAATGCCATCATAACTTAGAAACAGAAGTAACGAGCAAATCCTCCAGCTAATGCTTAATTTTAAAATACCTTAAAACTTCATCCCAGTCACTCTGAACTATAACACGTGAATTTGCAGACATCTCAATACTATCAAATAAATACAAAAATCTATAAATTGCAGAAACCACACAGCAAAAATATAAAATATTCTACTCTGATAAATCAAGAAGTTCTAATAATAAGTGATTATGATAATATGATTTTAAGTGATTATAATAAGTGATTTATAATATGATTTTAATAAGTTTTAATAAAATAAGTGATAATAATAATATGATTTTAAGTGATTATAATAAGTGATTTATAATATGATTTTAATAAGTTTTAATGTAATAAGTGATTATAATATGATTATAAGTGATTGTAATATGTGATTTTATAATATGATTTGAATAAGTTTCAATATAATAAGTGATTATAATAATATGATTTTAAGTGATTATAATAAGTGATTTTAAAATTTATCAACAAAGAGCAGCACATAAAACAAATTTGTACACATTGAAAAAAGAATTAAATAAATAAATCAAAATATATATTATCATATAACATTACTCAAACAATAAATATCACTTCGTTCAAATTATTCTTCATTCAATTATAAATTACTTTATTATTAATTTAATTTGGCAAAAATAAACAAATTTTATTTCATATTTACTATTTACTTTAAAAGAACAACAAGACGATTTTTTTAATAAATCTACGCAATAAACTTTAAAATCATTCTTGGAGGGCAATCCGCCACCCTCTATCTCCCCCATTCCCTCCCTTCTTTGTCTTCCCCCGGTCAGTGCCGGATTTATGGGCTGGTGCACATAATTCTCATATGATCCCCTGGGCTTTGGAACTTGTGAAATCTTGATACAGTGACGGATTAATGAGGGGTGGCGATGGGGTTGATCCTCCCCCCCTAAAACAATCTTTTTTACATGTTAAATTAAGGACTGATGAAGCGATCGACCCCACCCCCACCTACAAAGTCGACATAATTTTTTTATATGTAAATTTAAAGCTTGAGGAGCGATCGCCCCTCACTCCTACATAGTTAACATACTTGTTTATAACAAATAAATGTAAAGTTGG
Source organism: Oconnorella tubifera (assembly GCA_034700105.1). Taxonomy (NCBI): domain Eukaryota; kingdom Metazoa; phylum Annelida; class Clitellata; order Enchytraeida; family Enchytraeidae; genus Oconnorella; species Oconnorella tubifera. The sequence continues at coordinate 13,778 of JAQIXG010001625.1, forward strand.
TTTGCTTCTATAGATACATATATTAGGACTGTTTATAAATCATACAATGTCATAAACTCTTGATAAAAAACGTAAAACCTAGTTGACAGCCTAAAAAAAGGTCATGACAGCTCTGAAAAAAATCGCTCCCCCTACTGGTTGGCCTATATCCGCCACTGGATATAGGCCAACCAAAAGATTCCCCCGTTGCTTGTTCTGCCTCTCCCCTTTCCTCTGCTGCCCTAAGCCACGGCCCAGTCGTCCCATAGGTAAATCCGGCTCTGCCCCCAGTTGATAATATCTGATATAAAAATTTATATTTATATTCTATAGTATCGGGATAAATGTTTCGACTTTACACAACAGTTTCTAGAATTGGACATCGCTCCACAAAATATTTTCGTTCATTGTCATCAAAAACTTAACAAATAATTCCCTCCTTGGCCCTCTTCTTCTATCAGTATTAGACAATCAAGATCTCCACTGCTGTCTGGTCTAATTGTTTTACAACATACAGTGTTCTTAACATTAGTTCTCTGATTTGAATCCTGATAATAATAAATTTCATTGCAGCGTAAAGGCTTGCAACACTGGCTGAATTACTGCAGTGAGTCGATTGACCGATTCACGATTTTCTTGTATCATTGAATTTAATATCTCAAAATTCTGTATCCTACTTCAAGTTATCGCGAACGTGAATAATGTATAGAAGTCAATTTTATACCGCGCTCTGGACTTTTATGTTATAGCTTTAAGGTGATGTTTATAGTAATGATAAAATATAGTTTTAGCGTCGGAAATTGCTTTGTTTATAAAATCGTTGAAGACACCAGTTAATGACTATAAGGAAGAAGCAATTAGGGTTAGGGTTAGTGTTAGGGTTAGGTTAACCCTAGCCCTATCCCTAACCCTAATTTCTTCTTCCTTATAGCAATTAATCTGTGTTTTCGACGATTTTAAAAATAAAATAATTTCGGACGCTAAAACTATATTTTACCATAATAAACCTATATTATATATCTTAGATATAATGTATTTATACATTTATTGGCGAAAATGCTAGGCTTACTTATTCGTAATACTATTCTGACTATTGCGTCATTGATAAACGTCATCCATGGCATAAATGACGTCATATTTGATACGAGTGACGCGATGCATGACGTATCTAGAATGATAGATACGTTGTTGGACGGATATGATACTAGACTTCGACCGCAATTTGATGGTAAGTTAAAAATATGTCACTTTATGTTTGTTTCGCAGAAGTGTTTTCTAATCATTTTCAAGTAGGCCAAGGCGATTTAGTCGGATTTTTATATCTATTTAGGCCTAAGAACCAGTGGCGTAGCCAGGAATTTATGCTGAGGGAGGGTTTGGGATTGATTATAATATTAATTATTATATATGATGAATCCTTTCGGGCGTGGACGAACGAGGGTGCCTACGCCACTGCTAAGCACAGTTGTAATTTAATTTGTTCTGAGGGAAATTTAGATTCCCTATGAATTTCTATCGAGACTATCTCAATGTCTATTCTACAGGAGTGCTGACTTCAACTTTTTCTTGTTTTCTTTAACTTTTTTTCAAAATACATATCCTATATGTAATTTTAATAAGAATTATTATAGTTTATACACTTTAATTTTTAAAATATATTTTAGGAGTAGGGTTAAGGCTGGATTTGATATAAATAAATTTACAAGAATTATTTATTATGTTTATATTTATTTAAATGAATTATTTATAATATCTACAAGTGTTACATTAACCGGGTAGGTGAACCTGTTAGTGTGGAGATGGAAATTGTTTTGGCCAGTTTTGACAGCATTTCAGAAGTTATGATGGTAGGTTGAATATCATATACTTACTGTCATATAGTTACTTTTATTATTCACATTATTTTCGTATTGGTTACAATTATAATATATCCCAATATAGTATACTAGTAATCTAACACATCATTATTACATAATGTCATATTAATGATATCATCTATGATGATGACTAAATTATTAAGTTTTACATGATTCTTTACTTACAGGACTTTACCATCACTGTATATATAAATCAGTATTGGAAAGATGAAAGATTAGTATTTCCGTCAACAATGTCATTTTCGAATATAACATTGACCGGTGACTTTGCTGATAAGATTTGGGTGCCGGACACTTTCTTCGCTAATGACAAACAGTCTTTTCTTCACGATGTCACTGAGAGTAATAAAATGATCCGACTACACAACGACGGATATATAGAATATAGTAGAAGGTGATGTTTGGTTTTTATTTTAAACTAGTTCGACACACCTGAAAACTCATGAATTTGCATATTCTTAGGCTTCACAGGCTGCCCTAATTTCAAAATAAAATGATAATAGCCATTTATTTGTGTTAAAAAGCAAATTAAAACAAGTTACTTGATAACATAATAAATCAATATTCTTTTCATTTTTTCTTATTTTTTATGCAGGAAAAATGTACATACTTGAAGATTTTAAAAGCTGAGCGCCAGAGAGCGTATAAATGTTTGTTCTTCCAGATAGCTTTACGTTACAACAATATTTATTCACGCTTCATAATATCTGCAGATAAGTTTAGATCCTGAAACTAAAAGCGCCAAGACGAAATTTGATATCTAGAGACAAGAATTATTTATCTTGAAACTGATAATACTTGAGACCTAGCCGGTTAATGTAGACTTAATGTTATTATTATTCTAGCTTCATAGATGAAATGATGCTGCTGAACTGATGATTTGCTATTAACATAAATATTATATTATTTTTTATAAAGATTTTTAAGAAAAATTAAAACCAAACTTTTTCTTTCTGCTGTAGTTATTTGAAAAACGTAGCTTAAAATTAAAATTTCAAAGTCAATTATTTTAACATGATAAGAAATTCTATGAATCATCTTAATTATAGAAAGTTAGCATCTTATGCTAATTCAATTTCATTTTGACAAAATAAAAGCTGCTTGAAGAATCTGAATACTAGAAGAATCGTCACATAAAATTAAGGCTGGGTAGTTAAAGTTTATTTTATCTTTACTCAAATTAACCACTAGCTTTTGAAAAATTTATTTATTTGTGCAATTTATAATAATTTAAATTTTTTAAACAGATTTACGACGACTTTAGCCTGCGTTATGGATCTTCACATTTATCCTCTAGACGTTCAAAACTGCACGATTGATATAGAAAGCTGTGAGTGTATACCCATAACTGTATTTTCTGCTGCTCTGTCAAAAAGCAATGTTCACACTTCTAGAGCCTTGTAGTTTTTTTATCAAAAATTAGGATATATATACATTTACCCTTTTATTTTAATTTATCATTTTGTGTAAGGCCTTGTATGATAAATTTCATGCACATCATCTATAATTATATTTGCATATTTTAAAACGCTTAAAAAAATATAGCAGGATTTTATAACAGTACATTTTTGTCACCTAAATTATACATATCATTTTTTCGTCTGTTACTATGAAGCAAAGATAGATCATTATTATAAATTCTAATGTTTGTAATTCTAAATTTAAATATATTTTGCTAATTTATTTCCCGTTCAAAAACTGTCTATTCCAGATGGATATCCAATGCAGGACTTGGTAATGAAGTGGAAAGGAGACAATCTTTTGAATTCTGTTCACGGTGTCCATGAATTAGATATACCCCAGTTTGAAATTGTAAATTATACAATAGGATCTATAATAGAAACTTCACAAATAGGTAATTAAATAACCTATTGAAGATCATGAAACTTCAATAGGTTATTTAATTAGAGTTCGCCGCAAGAGGAGAATATTTGATAATGAATCAATAGTGATCATCTCTTGATTCATTATCAAATATTCTCCTCTTGCGGCGAACTCTAATCTGTAGGCCCTACTGTTGATTGAAAAACTGCGTTAACATCTACACTTTCTGCAAGCTCTTTTGCTTTTTTTGCTTCCTCAAATCTTGTGTCTTGTAACATTTAAAAAGTCGAGTTTCTTCCAATAAAGTAACAGTTTAATCACACATTTTTTGTGAAAATGGCGCCTCCTAGATTGTGGCGCCCCAGGCAACTGCCTGCTTTACCTGTGCCTAAGGCCAGCCTTGGTTATTATAAACAAAAATATTATAAAAAGGTTGCTATTTTTTATTCGAATCTATGATTATAATTGTTGATATTTATTTGATATCAGTGAATTCAACAATTTCAGAGGCGAGTGGGAGGTTGTCATACCTTATCCATGGATAAGGTATAACAATTAACAATATGAGAGATAGACTATAGAAACATATTTATATACCAGCTTTAATGGTCCAGCATTAATTACTGTATTAACTTATAGTACCTGGTCATCAATAATAATTATTATAGTCTATATAGCCTACTAATTATATTTTAGGATTATGGTATGAAAAATGCAATAGCATTATTGTATTGACTTAAATTAGCAACATAAATTTTTCATGCAATGCAACTAATTTATCAACTTATGCTACAGTATAACTTTTGTTTTTATATATCTGTTTGACTCATTGTTTTATAAATTATCTTCAAGCATCCAGCATTCTACAGCATTCGTCACAAGCGTCTGTCATTTATCGAAAAAGAGCCTACAGCACTTCAGAAACAGGTCAGTACACATAGTGTTACAAAGTAGCATAATATGCTTCTACTGTATGTCTTTTAATGTTATCATACACTGACAAACAGCAATGTAAATATTAGAACGCTATACAATATATTGTCTCTACTATTTAGACATTAAACATCACTGTTGAAAAATTTAATGGTCATAATAACATCAATATACAGAAGAGATTTTATTTCTGAAATGTCTATTAATTATTTTATATATACAGAGATTTATTTACAAATATTGTTTGTTTACAGGAAGTTACCAGAGATTATCATTGAGCTTCAGATTAAAGAGAAATTTTGGGTATTTTATTTTTCAAACATATCTGCCTTCAATTCTGATAGTTATGTTATCATGGGTTTCTTTTTGGATCAATAATGAAGCCACGTCAGCGCGTGTGGCATTAGGTAGATTACTTCTAACTAATTTTTCTACATTAATTGACTCAGTTTTTACCTTTTTCAACAATCCGCATTGTACTTAGTTCTTGACACTTCCATTATCGTTTTTCTATATTTTCTCTTATTCTATTCAAATTATTTTTTTACTTATTATGGCTTCTGGCATCTCTAATTGAACTGTTTTTGTAAGGGTTTCTATACTTGGGATATAATGGAAATTTAACGTGTTTTCAATTCACATCACTCTCTTTTTTCAATCGACAATCTATTCTTTTATTTAGTTAGTTGTTCTTTAAATAAATATATTTTAAGATTTCTTATTAATAGTTTCATCTTCGTTATTATATAAGCTTATGATATTAATTACATTAATACTATATTTTATTTATTCATTTCAATATTAATCAAAATTTCATATTTTAGTACATTTTATTTGTTTATTTTGACAAGAAAGCGACTTGTTAAAAATAGCAAATCGGCTTGTTAAATTTGTTAAATTTAACTTGTATTGTTAACATGAATTCACCAAAAACTTCAACACTCTCACGCTCGTGTTAGTACTATCTCTTTTAAATCGTAACCTGTCAAAACGGCCCGGACATATGGGCCCCGACTATTAACTCTTAGGGTAGGGTTGGAGTTAGGATACGGTTAGGTTTATGATTAAAGCAAGGGTTAGTGCTAGAGTTTTGATTAAGTTTAGAGTTAGTTAGGGTTAGGGTTATTGAATGAATTGCCGCGGCCGTTTTGTCAGGTTAATGTATTTGGGGCAGTTTTGTCTGGGTACCATTTTAAATAAATGTTATATGGCATTTCTTATTTAGGAATAACCACAGTACTTACAATGACAACCATAAGTACAGGCGTTCGTTCCTCCCTCCCTCGTATCTCGTATATCAAGGCAATAGACATCTATCTCCTCGTCTGCTTTGTTTTCGTCTTCTCTTCTCTGCTCGAGTACGCTGCAGTCAACTATAGATTCTGGGGAGCACGCGCGAGGCATAGATCTAAATACTTGAAGATGTTGAGAAAACGTGACAAATCAGAGGTTTCTGATCTTGTTGATTTTTGCTAACTTAAAATGTTATTTAATTTAGTTTTGAAATTTATGAATTTTTTTTAAATTAAATAACCTTTTAAATGAGCAGAACTGATGTAAAACATTAAAATATACCGGTTAGCGGTAGCCTACGTAAACTATACAATACTGTACGCTATACGCAGTGGATCACTATTCTATAAATACTGAAATAAAGAAACTTTGTGCATTGTAAATGTTATTGTTCACTGAAATGGTTTTATAGATACCTATGATCATAATCTTAAGACTGCATAATACAAAATAATCTCTTTTTAGATCAAGTCATTGAAGATTGATTCTGAGCACTGGTCGCCTGTTCTTAGTTTGCGAAACAGATTCAATACTAATTCATCTACCATTGATATCACTGACCAGCAATCTTCAAACATTGCTCTTAATGTTTCAGTAAATGAATACAATTCTAGCTATCTGCCTTTTCGCATGCATGCTGCTGTGCCACGATATAGATGTAACTTTCACTCTGGCTCTCTCTCACACAAAGGTCACAATAAACGTTCAATTATGGGCTCATTTCAAAAAAGAAAATATTTAGTCAAAGCTTTAAAAAGAAATGATACAACGTTGATTGCAAATTTTAAAAAGTACAGCAACGTAAATGGAATTGATAAGTTTTCACGAATTGCGTTTCCGTCACTGTTTTTATTTTTCAATATTGGATACTGGTGCTTTTACATATTACACTAGAAATTTAATCTAAGTTAAAATATTAATTAATTAAAACAATTTTACATATAAGTAACATTGCTATAAAATTTTAATAAATGTCTCATGAAGGAATGTTTAATTTTAAACAATATGTACCAAAATATTCTTCTGCAGCTGAAGTGAAATACTGCCATGACTATTATAATTTTGATCGAGTCAAATAAGCAATATTTGAATCATTACAATATGATTGACATTTAGGCCTAAATGAAACCAGAATACGTAGGCCTATACATTAATGTCTAAGGTTAACATTTAATAGTAAACACAATGATCTGATAATGTTCCGAAGGTGCTGCACAATTCACTATTAAAATTAAATCATAAATGTCAAATATAAATTTTATAAAATTCAAATAACTATCTCCCTAGTACTCTCGATATCGCCCCTCCCTTGGATAATTTTCCT
>JAQIXG010001626.1:0-21001 GCA_034700105.1 Oconnorella tubifera
AGCTAACAAGTTATGATAAACTTTTAGATAAGCTAACAAGTTATGATTAACTTTTAGATAAGCTAACAAGTTATGATAAACTTTTAGATAAGCTAACAAGTTATGATTAACTTTTAGATAAGCTAACAAGTTATGATTAACTTTTAGATAAGCTAACAAGTTATGATTAACTTATAGATAAGCTAACAAGTTATGATAAACTTTTAGATAAGCTAACAAGTTATGATAAGCACCTTTCTAAAGCCGGACATTTAGTCATCAGTTGCTTGCCTTCTATACACACAGTACATAACATTGATTGTCTTCATCTTAGTACATTTGTGCTGATGTGACGTTAAGAAATAAGTTAATTAATAAATGGAAGTTTCATTGTTTGTATAAGAGATTTATTATTTTTTATGCTTTGAGATCAGAATGTTTTGAATAATTTTATTGATTATTGGATTGATGGATGTGTTGATGGATTGATTATTTGATGCACTGATTGATTGGTGGATCGATTGATGGACTGATTGATTGATTGTTTGATTTATTGATTGCTTATAGTCAGATTTTCCTAAAGACAGTGATATGATAGAATCATTTCAATGCAATGAGAGACAAGCTAACAGGTCTTTAATACAACTAAGCTATTTCTTATTCATTTATATACTGACTCGTTTATTATGAACTGACACATTTACAATGTTAGAGTTTGCTTTTAATTAATCTACCATGCTGCTTTTAACGAGGTACCTAATGAATTATTTTCAGATATAAAGTTTCTTTGTTGAAGCCTTCAGTAAAAGCTCTAATGGTCTCAACGCGTACGTCTCTTCGTACGGATAACAGAGGCTTTCTATCAATGCAGTACATGATCAAGGTAGATGATAGACAAGTCTGCTTTGCTGAGTACTTTGTAAGTACCAAAACTATATTTATCTCGCATTTAATCTTAGCTTCAACTCTAGGTTAATTGTTAGTTTAGCTTAACCCTTTTACAAACTAGTTCAAAGCAGAAACTTTTGCATTGCTCTGTCATTGAAAATATACTATGGTTTTTACTATGATGCAATCAATTAATGTATGTTTTACTCATTTTGTATTGTTGTTTTGCTATATTTACAGTGTGTTCCTGATGAAGAGATTGAAAGCTAACATCAAGTGATACAATTGCATTGATGACTGTTTTTTTCATTTTTATCTTTTGTAATAGTTATAATTTAAGTGATAATTGAATATAAATTCTGTGACTGATTTCAGTGTTGCTATGTATATAGTTTTCAGTCTTTTAAATATTTCCACTAAGAAATAAACTAACTTTTATATTTTGAGATAAAGTTTTGACAGTATTCATTTATATAAGCTTCTAATTAGTTAACGTATTATTGGATGTTAACGATCAGAGTAATAAATTAATAATATATTTGCAATGTTGAATAACTCGCTAGATAAAAACTTCCTAGTTTTGCTCACTTTTTACAGCATAAAGTCACCGAATCATTTATTTTCGCTCAATATTTGTTTTGTTTTAATATTTGTTTTCTTTATTTATATTTTTTATTTTAATTAATAAACTTTGAATGAATGAGACGAGAATGTCTCGCCGCGTGACGACTAACATAGAAAGTCTACGTAGACAGTCTCTAGACGTGAGTCTAGATCTAACTGGTACTGCATACAAGTCGGTCCATGCTATTGGCTGCGGGGCGTACGGCGTTGTTTGCTCGGCGCTCAATACTAACAATAATCAACGCGTAGCTATTAAAAAACTACCAAACATTTTTGATAATCTGATCCTTGCCAAGAGGACTTATAGAGAGATAATGATTCTGAAGCATTTTAAGCATGATAATATCATAGCAATCAGAGATTTATTTATTTCCCCACCAACTGAAGACTTTAAAGATGTGTATATAGTGTTTGATTTAATGGAAACTGATCTTCATCAGATCATCAGTTCAAAGCAAGTCTTATCCGATGAACATATAAGATATTTTTTGTATCAGTTATTGCGTGGATTGAAGTACATACATTCAGCGAATGTTCTTCATAGAGATTTGAAACCAAGCAATCTTCTTGTCAATGAAAACTGTGATCTTAAGATTGGAGACTTTGGTGAGTTGACTAACAATTTTGTACATTTTGAACCTCATGTTATTGTAAAGATTTAAGTGTTACTGAAGAAGCGATGGTATCGCTAAAAACGAGTTGCATATTATTTCTCTTTCTTGAAAGTTGATTTAGTGTACATTTGAATCTATTCAACAACTTTTCGATTTTAATGCCCCAATATATTTACTTTGCAAAAGGCATGTCCAGATCCACTCAGTCTACACAGCAGCAGGACCGTAGTTTACTTATGACCCATTATGTAGCCACGCGTTGGTACAGGTCTCCTGAACTGATGCTCTTTCGTATGCAGTACACTGCTGCGGTAGATGTCTGGTCGGTTGGATGCATACTTGCTGAGATGCTCGGTAGAAAACCGATCTTTCCAGGTTAATATATTTATTTACATTTTATCTTTTTGTCTTATAGGCTCGATTCAAATGAAAGTTTAGCTATTGTAACTTTTATACAGCAATTGCAGGATGTGCGAGTCATTATTTTAATTATAAAATACTTGCACAGTAAATTAGAATTTATTGTTGAAATATGTCATTATTAAGTTATTAAATGTCTGATATTTAAATAATTATTTAGTAATTTTTTGAGATGGATATTTATTGTGTTGAGATATTTAGTTACAAAGATTCATAAGTTTTTTGTGCTGATTATGTGCGGTTAAAACAAATTTAATGTTTACTTACTTATGTGTAGGTAGAGACTTAGTTGAGCAGATAATGCTTATAATTGATGTGCTTGGATCTCCTTGTCAAAGTTTTATCAACATGGCTCATACAGAGAGAGTCAAAGACTTTCTTACAAGTAGAAACTCTTCAATTTTTATTTCTTTTCAGAGATTATGAAATATTCCACTGATTTGTTGCACCCCTTAGCAAGATGGTGGTTATTAAATATAATTAAGTTGCTTATATGTCATTTGCAATGTCTAGACATTAACTTTAAATTTTTACTTTTATCAAATTCAATTTGCTTATTTTCAAATTTGTTTTATGGTTGTTAGAAAAAAGTATTATTGTTGGTTTAGTTGAATTTATTTATAGGAATTTAAGTTTAGATTTTGTTCTGCTTATAAGAAGTGAAGTAATTAAATTCTTAATTAAATTGTTATATATGCTAAAAAGTACATTTTGTTCTGCTTTAAAAGTTGTGTATAATAGTTAATATTGAAATATTGAAGAGTTAGATAAGAGAGCTGAAGTTGCATTGAGAGAGAAATATCCAGCAGCTTCACCTAAAGCTTGTAGACTGTTGGATAAGATGTTAAAGTTTGTACCAAGTGAAAGAATTAGTGTTGATAATGCATTGAATGATCTCTATCTTAATCAATATCATGATACACTAGATGAACCTGTCTGTAGTCAGACACTTGATCTAAAGTTTGAACAGCAAGTAAGTTCTCTGCTTTTATTGTCTGATTTGAAATTAATGGATAATCAACAGGTCCCTTTGTTGATATTTAGATTTAAAGGCTTTCTATTATAATCGTTATAGTAAATTTTATATTGTCTTGTATAATATGTTGTGGTATTATTTAATTGTATACTTTATTTCTGGTTTTAGGACCTGGATGTGACTCAGCTAAAGAATTTAATTTATCAACAAGTTACGCATCAGAGAAATGTTTCAGTATCAAATATTTCTATTTCAAATAATATAAGTCATGATTCTGATTATAAATCAGTTGAGAAAGTAGCGGAGAGTCACAGACAGAATTTGAGAGTAATTAATTCTACTGATGCATTTGAGCATTTTAAAAGTGTGAATCAGTCAGATAATTCTCTCATTAATTCAGACGTAGATTTATTGAGCAATAAAAAGGACAATGTTTTGCCAGATGGAGTTTGTCCTAGGGACAAATGTAATGCTGTAGAGAGAATACGGAATCCATTGAAGACAGTCGACATTTCAGTTGACGGTGTTACTGTAGCATGCATGCAGACTTGGAAGATTTCAAATGAAGAGTCAACAAGGAGTAAGAGATTGAAGCGAAAGACTAGGAGTGTAAAGAAGTGCAGTAGAAGTGAGAGTGCACAGAGATGCTTGTCACCTGCAAGTGTAAAGGCTGCACTCAGGGCTACACTACTTAGTGAAACTAGAGACTTTAGGACTAAGGGTACAGAGCATTTTTTGTCATATTTATTTTTTATCATCTTTCTTTTAATTCATATTACAAATCACAGGCCAGCTTTGTTTTGATCAATTAAAAGTTACAGATTTATAAAGCTAAATAGATTTTCTTGCAAGAAAGATAACTGTTGTTCCTTTATATCTTCTTAGCTGTAAAGATGAAAGAGAAGGCCTCAAAGAAATGTACAACTTTAACTTCTTCTTGTCAACAGTCTAATAAAGGTATTTTATTATAAGCTTCCTATTTCTTTCATTTATTGCCATATATTGAATCATAATGTTAATAATGTTTAGTTTCATATTGCTGTTAAATTTTATAATATTAATGATTGTTTGACTTGTATCTAAGTTTTATGATGTTTTATACAGTACTTGTTTCATTGAGTGCATTGACTGATGAAGATAAAGAATTATTAGAAAGATGGAAGTACATGCAAACGACTGATTCCGCTTCATCAGATTCACTGATCGCTGTTAAAGCTAATCAGTTTAGACTCGCATCTAAATATGTGCCAGTACTGCCTAAAGGTTCTTCCTCTGGTATTCAACGAATGACGCAGCGGCATCTGAATGAGCCACAGAGTCAATGTAAAATCAGTTGCACTCAGAATAAAAGCGTATCGTCAGCTGAATCTGATTCTGTTTCTCAACTGAATGAATTGTTGGAGCAGTCAGTTTTATCAAACAAGACTTTAAGCATTGACGATATAAAGCCATTATTGCATTCTAAGACTGGTTGTGAAGCCTGTTCATTATTGCATCAACAATCTCATGTAGCAAATATGAATACGCCTTGTGTAAACGGTCATTTGTTAATAAAGTGTAATACAGATTTCTATGCAGTTGATGATTTAAGCAAAGGTGCGGTTATAAGTAGTTCTTTGTCTGATTGTTGTATGGACAGTGCACATTTAAATGGACTTGTCAATAGTTTTGTATGTCAAAGTGAGTCTCCTTTGCCCGTTGTTGATATGACTTCAGCTGACTCTATAGAACCACTGCTAACATTAAGCGATTCAATATGTCATCTACAGTCAGTTAGTGTCTCACGCGATGACAAAGAAAGTAAACTTGTAGTTGGTAAGTCTTTAGATGAAATCAATGAAAGCGAAATGTTAGAGTCAAGTCTACTGTTTGATAATCATTTAATGATGTCCGGTGAAATGAGTGGATCCGGTAGTGGCTATGGTATTGGTATTGATTTTAATGATTTACTGGCCGGTGAAGAGACCGCGCGTGATGACTCGAGTGAAAGGTTTGTACAGACCGGTCGCTTCATACGCTTAACTCTTAGATAGATAACAAAACGTAGTCGATTGAAAGCGATTTATGCAATATGTTGTTTTGTTAATGTTTTCATCAATATTTTATTATTTAAAATTGTTAATATTGTACAATTATTGCGCTGTAGTCATTAATGTTAAGTTAGTTTTTCATAATTAATATTTTACAACATTAAACTTTGCACACTAAGACCGATATTATCTTGTGAAAAGGATTATATTTAGTTAAACTCTATCTTTGTATGTTTTAGCAATTCCTGTCCGAACAACAGTTTGTCTCCTCTCTCAAAGTTACTGCGGGATGTTAACGATTCAAACGATGATTTGGAAACAATATTAATGCATCACGAATGGAAATAAAATATTGTCCGTTGATATTTAGTTATCTTCATATATTGTACATTTTTTCTATTGTCTTGAAACTTCTGGGCGTACAACCATCAGATCTGAGATGAGCGATGGCACCTCGGTAGTTTTACTATACTGCATTTTCATTGTGATATTTACTTCTTTGCAATCAGGTTATCTCGTTTTCATTAATTAAGATGGTTAGCGTAATTTTTTAATTTATTAATATCAAGTTTTTGCGTTTTATGCGAGTTTTGGAATTTGTAAATAATTTTGTTAGATGTAGAGATTGAAATCAGTCATAGGACTGATTTCACATCTGATAATCTGATAATTCATATGATAATTTTGATTTGATGATTGCAAAACTGTAGACTACTGAAACTTTATCTAATTTGTAAGGAAAATTATGGCGCTGTTATTGGATTGAATCCAAATGTTTGCATACTCGTTTTGCTTTCTATACATCCAGTATATACAATATACAATAGTGCGCAATACAATAGTTAACAATTTATTTTTATATTTTAACTAATATCTCTTTCTACAAAATAAAGTTATATATATATTATTAATCTCTCTTTGATATATTTGTAAAAAAATCAATATTTTTTATTATACTAATACTTTAGTAATAGTTTGTGCCAGTGTATCCATAAGAATTTAGCACATTTTGCAATTATAATTGCCTGAAGTTGCCTTTGTGAATAAATTTGTGATAATATAAGTAGAAATAATAATGAAATAATAATTAATGAAATTTAATAATAATGATAATTAATGAAATGATTGTATCATTCTTATTTGAGTTGAACTCCTTCTGTAATACGCCCATGACTGTCAGTTTATGTTCAAAAGTGAAAATTGTGATAGAGGTTGTTTTGATGTTCCCAGATGCAATCATACATTTAGTCTGACATCATCAGTTTGCTGAATTCTAGAACAAAAATAAAAAGTTAACTCTTTTGAGTATAAAAACGAGTAAATTATGATTTACATTGCTAATGAATATGCAACATTCCTCGAAGCTTCTCATGCTGGTCTGGCATATAACTGCAGTAAGACTATGTGAAGGGAAATAGTTAAAAAATATTTATATCTAATCTGAGAATGCCTATGTAAGCCTACTACGCCACAGTTTTATTTAAAATTGTCTTATTATGCAACAAATAATAGATTGATAGCATTATTACTTCAATTAAGGTGGTTTTACTAACCATTGTAATCTATCCATCCACTGCCATCTGTATCAACATCAGCAATCATATCATCTATGTCTGCTTCTGTTAAATCATCGCCAAGATTCTTTAATATCCACCTGCACAGTTATGGTTTTATAGCTTTATGGTTATTGGCTTATAGCTTAAACCTGATCTAGCACATTATTTTCCTATATGCTTAACCTATAGCCAGAATCCTGTAATTTTAGATTTTAAATATGTAGGCCCTATACAATTTATTTATGATGTTATATAGTAGTAATGTAAGTATGCATGCTAGTACACCAACTTACTTGGTAGTAAAATATATTTAATGGATAGTTTTTATTAGTATTTACCAGAGTTCAAATTATTTGTATTTGGATGCAAATTGTTGCTATTTAGTGATTAAACTCGTCTCAACAATAGGTGTAGATTGGCCTAACTATAGTTATAATCTTCACTGTTTAAGTTTTAATAAGTTTTATAGCTGATAAATGTTCAGATGATAGATGTTCAGATATCTCAGTTAACACACGTAGGTCTGACCGTAGTTCTTGTGTGTTGACTTCACCTCGCTTTTCCTTGTCAAGTATGCGAAACATTTCTCTCAGTTCACGTTCATCTTCATCATCCTGCAACTTCTTTCTTACAATGCTGCAAAACTCATCGTACTTGATGTAACCAGTTCCTGTTTGCAATACAACCAGTAAATCGTATCTCATATCGTCTAAGTATTGGAATATTTATCATAATTGATTGTCAATTTAGAAATTATGTCTGTTCCACCTCTGCTCTTGTTTTCTATTTTAATCATATATTTAGAATAGTTGAATAAGAGAAGTAAAAGAATCACAAATACTATTAAATTTTCATTAAATTTAATTAGCAGATAAGCTTAATAGTTGGGCTAATAAGCAATTAAGATATGCACTATAAAGTTGTAGTTAAGTAAGTTATTAGAATCAATGGAGTGGTCCTAGTTAATATAACAGTTCATGTATCTCGTACCTTCGGCATCAATCATATGTTCAACTTTCTCCAGCCAGTCGGGCTTGATCGTGTAGCCGAGTTTCTTTAATGCATTTTCTATGTCTCCTACTTTGATCTTGTCTTCTCCTTTCTTATCAAACGTCTTGAATGTGTTCTTGGCAGCTGTACACGAATGATGACGACAATAAATACACTAGCTTAGATTTGCATTGCAATAGTGTTTTGGTAGGCTTATATTACTGTTTTGCGATATATTCAAATCTGACAACATGAAGATCAAATTACTGTATGGTCTCTGACTGTTATAGTAGACTACTCTAATACTTGAGGATGCAGTTAAAAATTGGTAATGGGTTTTTAACTTATTTTTATGTTTAACAAAAAATGTGTAGCGTTCAGAAAATTTGTATTATAATTATTGGACACAAGTCTTACCAGTTAGCTGAGCCTCAGATAATTTGACTTCAGTCTGAAATAAAATATTGAATAAAATAAATTATTGCTTTTGTTTTAACAGAAACTTAGTGTCAAATTTTCATAAAAGCAAACAGTAATTAACAAAATAATATTTAAATTACTGCTCACTCGTCAGTAAGCGCTATTATATTTAATTCGGCTTTGATCTATCAGCATAGGTCAATTGCCGAACTTCATCAAAAACCTCGACAAAAGGCATAGTTTACTGTTACTCTTATCATTCGGTAGGCCTATAATATGCATAATAAAAGCCTAAACCTAGCTATATAATGCTAGTAATATAGTTTTATATAATCAGTAACTTATTAGAAAAGAGTAGACTCTCTGAATCAAAGAGAAAACTGAGGCTTACCATTATTATCTGAAGACAATAATCCACAAACTAAATGGATATGAAGGTTGAAGGCTGTAAACACAATACAACAAAAAATCGACTGAGAAAAGATTCGCGTTAAAACTTTAAATGTTAAACCGTTGACCGCCGCTCTGCGTTGTGGAGTGATGGATTTAGATGAATTCTCGGCAAAGAGAAGAAATTCTTTCATACTGCAGTGCAAGTATAAGCAGTATCCGCATCAGCGCCTTCACAGCTGCGGGCTAGCGAGCTCTTAGTTGATGGCTTACAGATACACTCAATAAGTAAAAGCTGCCGGCTAATATTTCAAGCCATTAAATAACTTCCTTCGTAAACTTTTACTCTGTAATGGCCACCCGGAAACCTCTTTGTAGATCATACGGTGTTTCGGTACACGGATGATTAATAGATTATTAATACATAGCAGTAAATAAGTTTGGTACACCGTGACTTTGTAAGATCTAGAAATAATATCCAGGAATACAGTGTAGGCTGAGGCCTGTATCATAACAAAAGTGGATGATGATTCATCAGCAGCAGTAATTCTATCGACCTTTCAATAAACGAAACAGGCCTAGTTTATGGAAAGATATTTCTTTTAGTAAAATCTTAACCAAAACATTTTGTTTCGATAGAGTAAATTCTTCATTGCAAATAAAGTTGTGTGACTAATTAGAACCTGTATACAATCAATTATTTGTAAGAATTTAAATGAAGTCACGGTCATTTTACACGCATTTCTCTCCAGATCATAAAAGGCAAATGGTAAAGAAATACTACCTTTAGTATCTTAATTTTTAATTTGTTAACAAAAAGTTTAAAAAATGTAGTAAATGAAACTCAAATGAGAATCTGCAGATTTGCAACGTGTACATATAAGCAGCATAGGATCATGATATTAACAGAAGTTTGTTCAATGTACAGTGTTGGTAAGTTGGTGTATTGTATGCCTAGAGCGCTATTAGCCTATTTGCAGCCGCTAATTAAGCCTGTGTCATTATTAATCTTAGTATGTATTCATAAAAATATATGCTAATAGGCTTATCTATTAACAAAATATGAAGCCCACGTCAACAGTTAGTGAGTCCATAATTAGGAGATTATATTTAAATTCGGCGTCAAAAATATAACTGAACATGCGAAAGTCAGCATTGAAAATATATGCATAATTGTAACATAGTATGCAATACGTTGCAATAAGTTGCTTTGCTTGCAAATCTCTCCCCACACTTCCTACCATCAGTCCGCGATGGCTTAGTTTGCTACAATGCGATCATTTTCTTATCTCGACTGATTTACGCTAAAATAAAAAGTTGAGAAGTTGTTTTCCTGTTGCAGCAAACTTTCCATCAATCTTACGATAGCTATTCAGCTACTGACTGTGCATGTTTCAAAGCGTAATATCTTATAAGCTAGTAAAAGGCCTATAATACTACGTACTGAAGCTATAGGGCCTATAATTCAGTCTAATGTTAGTCTCAGCCAAGTGCTGAGATGTGAGAAACAGCATGAGACGAGTTCTCTGTAAAAATAAACTGGCCGCAGCCGTAAAACTATAATTTACCAAGTGTTCACGATATATGCTGGATGTAATTTTTATAAAATACGAGCAAAATTTGTCATTAATAATTTCTTTCTCTCGCCAAAGGAATAAAGAGAAATTCAAGTCGATACCTAACTGTATCTTGATTTCACAAGATATCTATCTGTATACTCTATATAAGCTTAACTATAATCAATGGCACGTATACTTGGATAATATTAAATTAATATGGATATTAAGTTTATTAATACACTAATCAGTTGTAATTCTGAGATATTTTAACCCTTATAATTGTAGGAGTAATACAAATGATTTGGACCACACAGTAGCTAGCAATTCATAATAAAATGATTAGCACAGCGATTACTGCAGCCTACGCTAATTAACTTGCAGACTGTAAAGTATCGAGTAAAAATTATTCATTTGATAAAAAATATCTGATTATATTATCATAAATTTTTAAATAAAAACACTAACTCTCAATATAACATAAACTTAGAATTTTTGAAAGACTAATCGTTACTAGAGTCACGAACAATTAATCAGATTTTAAACAATAAATGAATAAAACATAACATATACGTGACATGTTTATTTTGATCTACTATAAACTACAAGAACATATTATTTTATATTTAAAGCGTATATGACAAGGAAGTCTATAGATATTATGATACATTCCCAGAAATTTTGTTTTTATTCTTCCTTATTTTCAAAGATGGAAAAACTGCTATTTATTGAACTGCTTAAAATGAAGTTAAAGCATTTATTTCATACCTAGGTCTAAATATAGGCTCGTGTATACATTCATGAATTCTTGAACTAAAACATTTATTACTAGGCCTACTAGGCGAAAACTATAACATACAAGCATACAAGCCTATGGCAGCCTACATGCATGGGCTATTATAATATCGCTGAATGTTACATGTTCTTATTTAAATGACAATGATTAAAGCTCTAGTAATAATCCTCCTAATTCTTTCAATCGTGACGATCCAGCCACGTTGCACTGAAAGCGTCTATTGCATAAAATGACAACAAAAACCAAGTCGTGACCAACGCACCGGAACAACATCTATGACTAATACTTTACTGCGAGGCCTACACACAAAAACATCTCTTGGTTATAAGATATAACTGCACTGGTGGGTTAGTTGTGATGACCTTATACGATCAACTTTTCTATAACAGCAGTCTACTGTTGTAATATTATAACACAGAACGAGTCTAGTCAAATAGTTGAGTTTGCTGTTTGAACACGGTCACATTACTTATCTATGATTCAAGAGCGAATTGTTCGCATTGGTTCTCGTCTAATGTCTATATACAATGTCTAATGTCTATAATATACAGTTTACACTGTCATAGACTATAATTATTAAGACAATTATCATAGGCTTATTATGATTATATTTATTATTATCTTAATTCATTAGTTCCAAGAAGTATTAAATTTGTTTTGACTTTTAAAAAATAACAATAGACTGCAGAGTGTAAAATGAAACCTAATGAAAAATTTGATAACAGCTTAATATTTAGCTTTATTTTCTAGTGAGAACAGGTTCAATTAAAAGCGAGTTTGTTATTGAGCTAAATATATAGCTAAGTTATATATGATTTGTAATTAGGCTGTATTGTTGCCATCCTAATTAATATTCGTAATTATTAAAATGTTTAAATACAATGTATATAATATAACAATTTTTTTCAACTTTTAAAAAAAACGCAAGCATACTAATTTTCACGTTTGATATATTTACAGATTTTATATGTAATCGTTAACAATTTGGCCTGCATTGAAAACTGTTACAAGAAGCATAGACGTACTTAATAAAAGAGCTATAGTTATAAAACTTTCTGAATTAAAGTTCATTTTCTAAGTTTGTTGTGACCCTTTAATATTAAATAATAGAATGAGTGGCCGGAATCAAGCCATGGGAGGAGGATCAGGAACGCCAGGAAATCTTCAATGGAAAATTGGCTTAGTTAATCATCAAGGAAAATACTTTACTGCTGAATCATTTGGTTTTAAAATCAACGCGGCGGGAGCGAATCTTCGCAAGAAGCAAATGTGGACAGTTGAGCAAGACCCGTATGAAGAAGACACTGTGTACATTAGAAGTCATCTTGGTATGTATTTAGCAGGAGACAAGAAAGGTGTCGCCACTTGTTCGAGTGAAGAGAAGGGAGACGCAGAGAAGTTTGTCATTCAATATCATCCTGATGGTTCTGGAAGATGGGCGATAGGGAACCGTACAACTGGGTACTACTTGGGAGGGACTGACGAGATAGTTCAGTGCTACGAGAAACAGCCGACAGCATCCGAGTGGTGGACAGTCCATCTGGCCATTCATCCACAAGTCAACCTTAAGAATGTTAACAGACAGAAGTATGCTAGACTCGATGAAGTGACGAGTCATATTCAAGTGACAGAAGTGATTCCTTGGGGACAGGATTCACTCATCACTTTGGAGTTCCGTGAGGGTTGCTACTGCGTCAAGCCTTGTGACAATAGGTACCTTCATCGCGATGGGTCCCTGGTTGATCAGCCATCACAAGACACATTGTTTACACTAGAGATCAAGTCTGGGCAGTGGTCTGGTCTCGCGTTGAGAGATTGCACTGGCAAGTATTTGACTGCTGTGGGCAAGGACGCGGTGATGCTGGCAAGAAATAAGACGATTGGAAAAGATGAATTGTTTTTAATTGAAGATAGTCAACCGCAGTGTTTCTTTACAGCGCATAATGGAAAAATGGCATCCATCAAACAAGGTTAGATTTATTTGTTATTTAAATTAGCAGTCTTTGTTAATACAGAAAAGTTGTATGTGAATCCACTTTTTACTATATTATACAGTAAAGAGGTAGAGGGTATTATATAAATTGATAAATTTGAATAGATAGGCCTAATTCATAGGATATCACATGATATTATATTTGTTAATGTGACAATTTTGAGAATCTAATATAGACACTTGACTTATACTATAGAGAATATCCTATACTAGGATATGTTCATGTTTTAATTGCACGCCGTTTGCAAACAAAACTTGAGTTTTTAAGCTTTCACTTTCAATCAAAAAATATCTTTTTATAACGTGCAGCATCATTTATCTATCAGTTATCATTAGCAATTAAACGAATACAATGATACAGTGTACTTATTTGTAATTCTTTGTTATGACATTATTTTAGTAGATAATTGGATAATAAACGAACTAGTGAAACTAGTTAAATGCTTGTTTTTATCATTAGGTTATAATCTACCAGTTATTTGAAAAGTGTGATGTATTACAATAAATATTCAAAAGTAATATAACATCACCAAGAAAATATTTTAATAAGATAAAATCTTCTCTATAAATTAGCCCATTTTTAATGAGTCAATAAAGTGTTAGATTCTTCCACAAAATATGTTATGTATGAACTTGGCTAATATTTGATTTAAGTTAAATGTTTCATTGAAATTTGCTTTTAATGCTGTTGCACGTAATGTAGAGCGCTTTGTTGGATTCCTTTAATTGTGATGTACTACCTGTATATTGCATGGTTAATTAATCAACTCATTTAGTTGTGAGAGACAGCAGTTTGGCTGTAAATTGTAACTATGGAGTATATTCTGATATTTGACTTATATAACAATTGGATTCACATTAAATTGTTGTATTTTTAATGCTCGTTTAGGTCTATATTTAAAGTTCTCATCTTGTCATTTATCGTTTTTGTAAATTAGAGTGGACCAGTGTCTAATATAATGAAATGACTGAATCATACTGATCAGAGAATTACAACTATTTTGAAGCATTAATCGACTTGCTTGTAAATTGACTCATGTTTGACTTTATTAAAAGCTAGTTATATCGTGCAAAAGTCACGAATATTTCTTCGCTTGTAAACAACGAAGACATAAAGACATATTCTTAAGTCTGTGATTCATTGGCTATTATTATTGTAATGCGTTTTTGTTGGAACGTGAAGCCTACATTAGTTGAATTTTTACGTAGGCCTATTTTAGTGAATACTAGTAGGCCTAGATCTTATTGACAATTGTTATAATACATCATAAGAGGTCTTATAAAACACACTGGTTATTTGATGATAGAACAATATTAAATTTATGATATTGATGAGCGCATATAAGACCTTACGAAGAATTATTTTATAGACCGTTTATCGAATAGATTGTCGTCTGACTAATGACAATTAGTGTTTTTAATTTTAAGTTAATTTGTGTTTGTTGAAAAGGAACATAATAAATCGCAATAAACTGTGAAAATATAAAGTAAATTTATATGTAAACATTTGTTTCAAATGGTAAAGAAAATAATCTTTTGATATTTCCTTAATAACATCCAACGAATTTATTTTAGTCGCATTGTAGGCGTTACTAAAATAATGAAGCAACATTTAATTATTGTAGTTAAGATTTTAACAAAAATGTTATTATTTCTCTCGGATGATTCGAGTAATAGTTGGCTTGACATTATATCGACAGTTTCTTGTCTGTAAGTTAAGGTGTGTAACTGTCGTTAACTTTTAGCAGCATGTTAATTAATTAATATATAACTAATTACTAACAAATCAATAGTTAGGGCCTACATAGGCGGGTGAGAACTAGCAATTATTACGTATGATACTGAATATATCTTATTTCGTGCAAGCGAGGTAACAACCTGCCTGTAACGCGACCTTATATAGACTACCAGTTTAATAGTTAGAAGTACTAATTGCATTAATAATTCATGCTTTCAGTAATTTGCTTACTGCGATGTTAGTAAAATAATCTTGTATGATATTGTTGACTTATTGACGTATAATTATTATACTTCATATTTACTCATCGTTGAATAAAATTTTGTAAATCCGTCATAAAATTCGCAATATACAGTATATATACTTTACTTTGCCAAGAAAGAAAAGTTTGCCGAACTTTATTATGTCAAGCTAATGATGTAGCTTTTGTAGGTAGCTTTATGATATAGTAGCTTTATAGTAGCTATATTATTATGTAGGTAGCTTTATGATATAAAGTAATAACAATAAATTGTTTATTATTGTTATAAAATGTTTTTGTCTCACAAATTTGAGTGGCGTTTCACTCTTAGTGAATGAGAGAAAGTTTGATTTAATTATAATTAGACGTCATTGTTTGGTTAATAGGTAATAAGTATATGCAGTCAGTTAATAGCATAACAAGAAAGAGCAGGCTGTCATGCCTGGTGTTGTGTGTGTTGATTGACTTAATTGCTGCTTGATTGTCATCACATCAGTTAGACAACAGATGGGCGCAAACTGCGGACTGTAATGTGACGTGGATCGTTTATATTCCCGTGTTAAATATTGCATTCAAGATTGCATACCATAATTATGTTTATAGTCAATCAATCTTATTTTTACAAATTAAACTTATGAATCGTTTAGACTTTTTAAACCTTTTAGCCTTGTAGTAAAATTTTTCTACATATTGCAATTGTCATATTGCAATAAAACAGATTGTGATCATGCACTGTTATTTATTTGATGCAGTTTTATCTCTGATAAATGAAAATAGTTTTGAATCTTGTTAGTTATATCTTGTACAAATATATTTCATTAAAAATATTGTCATATGATGTGTTGCAGGTATAGACGTGACTGCAAATCAGGATGAATTGAGTGACAAAGAAACTTTTCAAATCGAGTTTGAGAATCGATCAAATAGTTGGAGGATAAGAACTTGTGATAATAAATACTGGTGTCTGGAACAAGCCAGCGGCATACAGGCCGTGGGGGACGGAAAGTATGAAGATTATACAAGATATATTCTAACTTTAAACAGTTTTTTGTTCTCATTATTATATGACTTTTTTGATGGAATGTCATTGTGTGAGATGTTATCATGTTATATTATTTTATGACAGTATTTAGCTTGTATAACATATTACGTAGTAGATATTGGATAATAAAAGTAAAGATTGTTTGTTTTAACATGTCTATAGAAACATACAGTGAATTGTTGCAACAAAAGTAAAACTGCACTTTTGGGCAGGAATTAAAATGTTTTTTATTGTTGTATATCTTTCAGAACTCCATCAGGTTTGTTTCAAGTAGACTTCCTAGACGGAGGGGCGATAGCCCTAAAGGCATCCAACGGTCGCTACGTCACTGCACGCATGAATGGAAGTCTTTATGCTGTCAGTGATAGTGTCACTGAGAAAGAACGTTATTTTATCACTATTGTTAACCGACCTTTACTTGTCCTCAAATGTGAGTTTGGTTTTGTTGGGTTTAGAACCAGTAATAACCCTCGCTATGAGTGCAACAAATCAGGTTATGATATGATCTATGTGCAGCATACAAACGGTGAAAGTGGAGTCTATTATCTCATTGGTTAGCTAATATTTTACAATTTAGTAGGAATTAAAATAAACAATATTTGAGTCTTTCAGTTCAGTGACTTATAAAAAGTTTAGTTTCTTTATATAGTATAATTAAGAAGGTTTTAAGCCACACACGCCCCCCCCCCACGCACTAACATCAAAACTTGTTTTCTGAAAATGACTAATTATAGTTAATATCTAAATAATTGTTAATGTTTAATTGTGTTTGTACAACATTGCATATACAAAATCATTGTATCCTATTATACCAGGTCACAATGGTAAATACTGGTCAGTGGATGGGGAGGGTAACCTGAATGCTGACAGTGCTAGTCCTCAGCCATTCATCATGGAGTTCAGAGGTCAATCTAAGATGGCAATCATTGCTCCTAATGGTAACTACATAAAGGGAGAACAGAATGGGATCATGAGTGCTAAGAGTCGTGATTTACAAAAGGCTACACTTTGGGAATACTAGATTTGGTGTTGTTGACTTGCGTAGATATCTTTAGCATTATTTCTACTAATGAATCTCTAAATGCCTCTGGATTTTGTGACATTTTACTTATCTGCCAGTAAAAGTGCTGATAGATTTGAAAAGAATTTAAAAGATACGCATAGCGACCGAAGAGACTTTAATTTGCAAGATAAATGCTTATATTTCATGTTTATCATTTCCAACAAACATCAGACTTGTCTAACCAATGATATTTCAACATATGAACAGATCATTATGGATATAAAAAATTAAAGTTTGTATTGGTTGCCCACTGCTGTATCATCCAATAATTGTCATTCCAAAGCAGTTGCTCAATGTTAACATGTATCTATTGACAATTATAAACAACAATTTGATAATTCTTTATTTACATTTAGTCAATTCTGCTTGGCTTATAATAATAATAATGGTATGACTCGATGTCTGCATAATGCATACATACAGATAGATTTTCATTCAGGATAGGTTGTTGTTATACGGTTGTTTTATATATGCAAATCTTTGTATAGTAATATACTTCCTATACATTGCTATATTTGATAAAACTTTATCTGATGTGACAACGTTTGCAATTCTTTCACTCAATCTCACCGTTGTCGTCTTAGCCAATTGTTCACCATATAATTACAACTTGTTTTGTAAATGATAGGTTCTTTAATTTTCTTATAAAGTTTATTCATCTAATGTGATATGTTTAAATAAAAGTGAATACGTGTCTTCATTTTCTAATCGTTTTACTGTCTGTTTGCTATATACTTGGTATAGCATTATATGAATACTAGCAAATAGTACTTACTGCTTTATACTAAAGAACTTTTCATTAGAAATAAAACGGCAGAAATATATAAATTCATTTTAATAGAAACGATGTAACCACTAAATACAATTAGTTGAAATTAATAAGATATTATGTCATAAACAATCAGCCACCATATACAACTACGTACATTGTTCCCATAACATATAGCATGCATACATTATTAGACTCACAATAGAGTATCAGAGATAAAAACATTTAAAAAATGCTTATAATGCGTTCATTTAGCTTAAAGACATCTAAACAATTTTTAATTATATTAAATATTGTAAATACATTTAAGCTTTTAATTTGTCCACATTTAAAGAAAATAATAAAATTAAAATATGACTAATCATTCAATAAGAAGAACAATGCTAAGACTCAATGATTATCTTCAAAATATATATTTTATATTTATTAAATGAATCTGACAATAAATTACAGCACAGTTAATAAATTAGCATTAAATCAAACAAAGCACAGAAATTAGACAGTTGTTATACAAGATGATATTAAATTGGAATGTACATTTTGTCATTATATTCAATTATTGTATTTGTTATGTAAACAATCAAACAACTTTCTGTTAATGATCTTAAAATACAATTTTATGTTTAACTTAATCATCAATTAAACTCTAATCATAATTACAATAAAATATAACGAGTATATTTTTTTGTAAAAAATTAATTTAATTCAAAGATTCTCATTTGAGTATCAGTGAATTTACATCTTATTAAAAGTTGAGAATTATAAGTCAATTAAAGCGTCACATTATATTTCTGATTAAATAATTGAATCTAATTTCACATCAAGTAAATTTTTCTTCCATAAAAAACATAAATAAAATATATAAATGTTTAAATAGTAAATGTTATATATTATAATCAATACCTTGCAGACCTTATATTCGGACCTAATTAACCCAAACTTACTATAAAGAAGCTATTAAAGTAAAATTTACTATTGATTGCGCTGAGCTCAAATATACAACAGACATTTAGATTAAAGGCACAGTTGATATGATAAATTACTACACTGTAGGCTATTTGTAGGCTGGCATGACTTTGTAGTGATGTAGTGTGTATTACAAATGACACTAGATCCTACAAATAAAGAAATAACAAAAGAGCATAGAAAGAAAAATAGTGACATTACAGAGAGACATAGCCATAAAGAAAGTAAATAGAGAAGTGGTTAGAGTCTTGCACTCTGAAACACAGTAATACAGGTTTGAGTCTCTGGACTTGTTGCACCTACTAGCAAACAATTAAATTTGATACAGAGATGTCACATAATTCTATGCGCTATCAATAATAAGAGACAATGTATTCTACCTGCCTACCAACTATTCAGTCCATATCTGTACATATCTATTCCACTGTAACTGACTTGGCTAAGTTACGTGGACAATCAACCTGAAATAGCAGAAATATTACATTCAATATCAACATTAACCTACAGTTGCATTGACAAATACGTGATGCCCATATGTTGAAACTAAAACAATGCATTACATGTTGTTGAACAGGAGGTTTATTGTATAAAGCATTGTGCTGTGTTGTTTATAACTAACCAGGACATTATATTTATAAATGACTCACATCACATTTACGTAGTGTAGCGATGTGAAGGGAAAGCAGCTGCATGGGAATGATAGTGAGAATGCCTTGTAGACAGTCAACTGAACTTGGCACTTCTATCGTCTTATACGCGCACTTCTTTGTCTCTTCATCTCCTTTATTACAGATCACTATTGGATTACCCTGAAACATTAATTGTTTAAATTTAAATGAAAATTAACTTCAAAAAATAAATTCTTACAATTATATCACAGAATCTGAATATCTATTAGAGATATATGACATTCATTAGACTGATAAATGAGATAAAATAAACATTGACTGACTCACATTTCTGGCCATAACTTGTTGTAGAGCATTCATGCATTTCTAAAAAGATACAATTGATTAAATAAAGCATAAAACAGATATATTGAACAATTCACGACATCAATTATTCAATATTAATGAAGAATGAACAGAGTTAATTAAAGACTGATAAATATCTACAAAATAAGTCATTAGTGACTATTTAAAACTACTTGTATATTATTCAACCAATGTCACTGCTAAGCTTTTACACGAGAAATTTAGAACGAATGCTAAAATGCAAAATATATACATACAAGATATACAGGATCCCTTGTTACAATCATAAGTAGAGGCATAGCTTTATCTACCAGAGCCAGAGGTCCATGTTTTAATTCACCGGCCAATATACCTTCTGAATGCATATACGTCAACTCTTTGATTTTCTAATTCAACAACAAAATAAAAACTAGTAAATGAGCAAATGAAAATATCTCCTTATAATAATTATATTCAGTTAAAAGATATAATTAATATCGTAATTAAGACGATAAAATTAATTAGAAACAAAACGATGCCCAATACAAACCAATGCTCCCTCTAGACAAGTAGCATAATTGAATCCTCTGCCCATTACTAGCAAACTTTTATGATTGTGAAGTTCTTCCGCTAGCTTATGAATCTCCGCGTCTATAGACAGAACTTCTTTGATCTGATCTATAGCAGAATAAATTAACAATCCTTTTATGTATATTTGAAGAAAAGATCCTTATATTTTTGTCTACATTATAAGAGAGTATGGAATGTAAAATAGAAATTCAATTAGATGTTATATACTGATCCACGTACCAGGCAGTTGTTTAAGACCCTCAATGATAGTAGCTCTGCGTTGTTTCATTGATATCTTGTCATCACACATCATCAAGCCAAACATCACCAAAGCTATAAACTGACTTGTATATGCCTAGCAAACAAACAATTGCTACTCTAGCAAATAATATCATTCATCTATATCAAATAATATCCTTCATATATA